>JAOTRC010000043.1:20511437-20525284 GCA_027497675.1 Cyprinella lutrensis
TCAAATGCTCGCCTTGCTTTGTTCTGTGACGCACGTTTGTGACTCTCCTGTTCGAACTCGTTCATCAAAATGAACAAATCTTTTTTCAAAGCGGTCGAAAAATGCCGGAATGTTTTATCAAAAACCTTAATTTCTTTTCGACTGAAGAAAGTAAGACATGGACATCTTGGATAACATGGGTGTGAGTAAATTATCAGCAAAAGGTTTTTGAAAAGTGAACTACGCCTTTAAGAACAGGTCAACAAAACTAGCACACTAACTTGTTTATGCAGCAAGCTGGGAAAGAGGTTTAACGTTGTCCTGAGAAAAGGGTATAAACAACAACAAAGCAGGACTTCCAAATGTCCTGCCTGCTTTTGATCTATGGCCTCCTAAATTAAAACTCCATATGACCACCTCCCCTCCACTGACTCTGAGTCGAAGGGGAAGTCATTTGTCTTGTGCTTTACATGTGAGCTACAAAATCCATCTGTTGTCGTATTCTAAAACACTCTATTATTGCTATGCATTGCATCAGTGGAAGTCTCAAGGGGCAGACAACAGGCCCATTACCTGCTTATGAGCGTGGTCATATGAGTTGATGTGGTTGTCAAACTCTTGATGCTTGTAATACTGTTTGTCACACAGCTGACAGTAGAAGTTGGCCTTGAGGTCCTCCAGGGCTTTGGCCAAGGTTTTCCCCTTCTCAGCATAATCCTGGAGCAAAAGTAAACATAATAATCCATCAGGATAATAGCTTCCAACTTGTTTAAAACACATAATTTAGAATGGCACTCAATGTAATGTCCTTCATGGGGTCCTTGAATTGAGATGTAGATGTTTTTAGTCTTATTACTCAACAATACATTAATATACTAACAAAGAAATTGACGGGGAAACCATAATACATGACAGAAATTTAAATGGCCTTTCAATTATTTTTCTATTGTACACATAAGCGTTCATGTGTCCTATTAGACTCTTGTCCCTCAAGAAATTCTATTTGCCAGATATAGTTAAATAAACTCACAAATATACATAGATATATTGGTAGACAGATTTATATAAACAGTACACATGTTGCTGTCATGTTGATATATATTCATAATTTGAGAGGGTGGATATTTGTGGTGCTCTTCTTTGAAAATGATGCTCATAAAACTGAACTCAGCTCCCATGATGGCATCCTCATTTTCTTCCTCTTCTTTAATACTCTTTATTAAATATTGATTTACAACAAATTTTAGATGGGAATACTTTTACCAGGGGCAAATTGTATTTCAAATGTAATTTCTTTGACGCCCTAGAAATATGGAAACTTGCAGATTTAAAAACAAGGAAAAAATAAATAAATAAAAAAAGGAGAAGTCTATTCCCAAAAGGTCTCCAATCCAAACGACCACAGGGAAGAGGAAGCACTTCCATTTTAATTGGAATCAGTTTACCATAAAACTCACCGTTGACTCAAATGTGAACCTGTCATTTCTGTGAACAACAGCATGCAGAGGAGGACTAGTAAATCAGCCAAGGATGATTAAGTGAACTATCAAATGTGTCAACTAGAATGAGATGGCCAATAAATGATATACGATTGTCATCATCAGTCAAAGCTGACAAACGTATGTCTGGTGTTATTACTGACATGATCGTGAGCTTTTTCACAACTGCATCAAACCCATTAGACTAAGAAACAGGGAATCCCGGCCCATTCAAATGATCTCATGCCTTGTGAATATAGTCTGTCTCTCACTCATCTTAGGTGAGAATACGCTACCGCTAAACACACGTCTGTGATATGCAAAAATAATAATATCCCTCACACTCACTCCCACTGAGAGACAGCATGAAACAATTGCCATGTAATTGTACTTAATAAGTGGCTAGCTTGCAGGTAATGAAAACTGAATCGCTTGATTAGCTGGATGTCCTAGAGAAAGTGACCCTAGCTAAATAGACCTGAAATGTTGGTACAAAATCACTTGCTCTATATCAGGAAACGGCTACTTCTTCTGGGAAAGTCCTCTGAGCACTTGGACTGTTGAGAAGCACGCCCTTGTTTTTATAGACTTATTAGCAACCCCCTGGATCTCAAGATAACAGTGGAGTCAAGAGAGTTTTCACCTAAAAAAAATAATAAAAATAAAATTAAAAATCCAAGTTGGTTTTAGCAACTTTTTTTTTGTACTTGAAAGTATTTTGGAGTGAAATTAAACAACAGGACTCATATGGAATGAAGAAGAAAAAAACACCAAAAGCGAGTGATGTGGTGTGAAGCTGTGAACTCATTTACACAGCAGATCTAATCACTGCATGGGGGGAAGCAGCCACTTAACAACAACTTTCTATCAAGCTGAGAAATCCCTCTATACCTCTCTGTTCCTTTCAATATTTCAAAATAGAATGAGGTTGTTCTCAAGGGCATGTGGCCATAGCAACAAACAAAATAAATAAAACAAATAACAATTATAATACAACAAATAAAAATTGTATAGTTTAATTTAATGATTTTTATTCGTACTTTCTAAGGCAAACATCACTATTACCGATTCTCATAGTTAGCTCTAACAATATTAAATTACCTCACATAATGCATATCCCACTGTTTATAGGACCATAATTGATACTTGAAATCATGCAGATTTCTGACGTTATTGCGTAAGTAAAATAAAATAAAAAAGAGAGAGAGAGGCCAGAACCATATCTAGAATAGAGCGCAACAGTGTCCGCCCTCTTTTTCAGTGGCGCTGGTTCCAGAAGTGATTTTTTCATTCATTTTTCCCACATGTATTTTAAGACAGTCTTTGTTAAAAAGTTATAAGCCATGAACCAAGTTAACAAGCTACTAGGTAAATCACAACGCTACACAAAAATTGTTTTTGACAAAAAGACAAAAGTACAAGACTGTGTACTTAACCGTTTTTGTGAGGGAAACAACTGCAATCCCATTACGCATTGCAAACAGCATAATCAAACAATGGAGGAATAGAAAACTTTTAATTAACAGATGTTTATTATATGTATACAAATATATATTAAGTTTTTTGCTAAGTATGCATATACATGCAAACAGTCCAGTTTCAACAGTTAATATTTAGAATAAAAAAGCTTAAATAATGAGTGCTGGGGCCTTTAATCAGTTTTTACCTCTTGAACCCAACAGTTCTATTATAGAATTTTGGGATAGGGCACTTGTGCTTGTGCTTTTTTAAGGAATATAAGTATGTGGGCAAAATTAGCTATTTTTGTTTTTACTTTATTAAAGCACCACGTGCTTGCATTATAACATTGTAACTTGCATTATACATTTGCTTACTGGCACTTCTGTCTCACAGCACAAGTCCATAGGCTACTATGTTATTTTCTGTAGGCCATGCACAAAAATCAACAATCAATCACAACTTTCCAGCACATTAAACACTGTTTTCTGCTACTGTGATTCCTGCAAGTGATTGCAGACTATAGCCTATACATTATAAAATCAGTGTAAACACAACTTTTTGTGGTACATTTGCCACCTCCGATGCCTTATAAGCACTAAACTCCCTCCTCCTCAGCTCAGTAGATTTTAAGGTGCAATGGATGTGTACTAAAAAAAATGTCCCCCTTGTGGACAAGAAGTTCTCTCTTTAACATTTCTCAAGAACCTAAGGCAGGAATAATTAATGCAGGCCACACTTAGAAACATTTTGCAAACTAAACATCTGTCTTTTGTTTAATACTTGTAGCAGCAGACTTCAATCTGGCATTCTATTAAAACATCAAAAGACAAGGGTATTTACATACAGTGGATTACCGCCTGACTTAAAACAAATCCTGCGATGCGTTGACACACAGGGGGTGTGCGTATAAATAGCACACTTCTGAAGCATCACAATGCATCTCCAAAATCTGAAGCGCTACTTAACATGGCTTCTTTTGTACTGAACATCAAGCACATGAACATGAACCGTTGCAGAGCAAGTGGCTCTTTATGCATTTGTCAGACTGCCTAACCAGGTCAACCACAAGGGTGGGAGCCATGGAGCCACCTCACTGCAGAAATGTATTGAAACATAAAGGCTAAATATGATTGACATGAGGGTACATGAGTAGTGATCAGAGAGACTGGGATTGCTCTTTTTATCACACCTGGGTTATGTGGCACAGAAAAAAGGGCAATTTCTGAGAGAGTGTTTTTGGATGCAAGTAGAGAAAATGAAGATGGTCCTTAACAAAACCACATTTTGTGATTCATGAATTAAACAGTACAATAAACCCTGTCTCGAATTATATTAATTAAAAAGAACCTGTTTATTAATTAATGCACATTTCCTGAAGTCTTGGAACAATATCTAGTCTCGAAAATCAAAAATGCAATTTCATCAGGGATCATTTCATTTTTTTACAGATTCTCGCATAATTTATGAGGAAATAGAAAATATTAACTTTGCACACGGCTCACGGGCAAATCTTTTGTAAATCTCATGCATATTTCCATACAGTTCTAGTGAAGACTCTACGGGCTTTTATAATAACCAGCAGTGATGGCAACACTTTGAGAAAAATCACATAGATCAGAGCCAACCATAAGAATGATGTCATGAGCACAGCAATATGTTGCCCACTAATATCCACAGCAAACCTACTCAGTATTCAGAACCACTGATGAAGTATGAAGGCAGCACTGATACACAGATGTCAGTCAATGTCAGAATTTAAATATAATACAAATATACTTAAACTAATATAATAATATTCAACTAATAATATTTCAAATGAGTCATTAATTATGTATTATAATAAATAGTATTATATCAATGCTATTCATTTATTAATGATTATCATTTATATACACAATAAAATATAATATCAGAAGTACAGCAAGAAAAGTACTGTAGAGTCAGTCTAATTATTTTTACAGCCTAATTTTAAAACTAAATTATTGCTATTGGGTGCAAGAAACATTGACTCACATTGTAAGTGGGGGGAACTTGTTTTTAAATTCTAGTGGCCTTTTTACACAGTTACGTTTACGTTGTTCATCTAATAGTGTCGGTCTACGAAGAGTCTGATTCAGTTCTTGATTAACTATCACATTTTCTCATCTTTGACATGTTTTAAAATTAGAATACGAATTAAAATATACATTGTGTACACTGGTTCTGCTTCATGCTACAGCAAACAGCTAAGAAACACAACACTTAACTCTGCTGGCTGGCGGAACCGTAGCATACAGTAAATGTATTTTGACATGATCCGCTTGTTTCCACCCACTCAAGTAGTTTTTTAGAGGAGTGATTTTACTCTTCCTTTAGCACATTGGTTGTGATGGAACATTGACTGCACTGTTCTCAATACACACTCTTCTAATCGCACACCACTCACTACTGCTTCTACAGTTTATAGACAATGCAAGGTTCAAGCCACACTTCACACGGCAATGAAAGGTGAAGCCATTTTCAGTAACTGCACTCTGACTTTGAAGCAGTGTAATAACCCAACAGGCTCCAGCCTTAATAATGATGCAATGGTATTTTACACTGAATACTGCGGGAGAGTGAGATCTCTCCGAGCAGACGCTTACATCTCGCCTGTTGTGATTAATTGTATCCCTTCTGGTGGGATTCCTGTTGGCTGTTGTTTCTAAATTGCTGACACACACAGAATCTATCTCCATTATTGACTGAAGAGTCTCCTCTAGAGGGCATGATGGGAGCTCCTGCATTTGTCTCTAGCTCTCGCTTGCTGTAATGTCCTCTTCCAACGACCACCTGATTACGACACGTAATTGTATGAGGATTAAGAAAAAGTGTTGTGGGTGTCTAGGGAGCAACTCATTTGATACGATTTGCGATAACACAATTTTCGACCAACCACAACAACAATGATGCACTGCTCCTATGACAATGGAACTGCAGTAGAATGTTCACTGGAAATATAAGTGAAATGTGAATACCATTATGTTTGTTATACATAATGGTCAGATTTAATATAATAATCCGAATACTATTGTACTATTACAGCCATGCTAATAAAGCTATTTAAATTTAATTAAATCAACATATGTTTTGGTGAATTTTAGTGAATCGTTTTTACATCGATGGCTTGAAAATCAGATGTACCATTGAATTGCATTTTAAATTCCCGAGATCAACACATTGCAGACAGACATAGCACTATAGAGTGCTATTCTCACTTTTATCTGTGTATGTTTCTTTTATCTTTATTATGATTTTGATAAAATTATTATGATTATGATAAAAAGATCATTGTTTTGCAACAATTTCTTTTTTTGGTTCTAATAGTTGTAGAGAGAGGGCTGTAAATGGAGGTTGTGTAGACTGTAGACACAAAGCCTAGAGAGAGAAGAATCCCTAAAGACAAGAGTAAACGTTACGTTGACTGGGACAAGGCCGATTTAGGTGCTAGATGAGAAATTCAGCCTTATGCTCTCGGTTTATACATCAGGGATCTGGATCCGTCTCATGCGAGGTTTTGTACCAAAGTGATCTGCATTACAATTCGGCCGCTATAAGCGCTAGCCCCCCGGCCGGCACTGGGAAAGGAAGTAGTTGAATTAAGACAAGAGAGAAGAGGGAGATCACACATGCACACACAAGACACACACACACACAAGCAGGGCTCAGTTAAAAGCTGGTTTCCATCCGCTTTGTGCCTGTGGATTTGGGGCAGGGAGTAAAAAGAAGAATTCTCTTGTAAAGACTATGATCAAATGCCCTTGACTTGCAGCTGCAATTCCTACAGGAAAGTTGCACAGTACTCATTGACAAGGTAAAATGTAAGAATGAGACAAAAAAAGGAAAAGAAAGGGTGTGTGACTATGCTGACAAGCAGTCAGTGGAGATGTGCCTCCGTTTGACAGCTGCTAATTTTCCTAAGGTTGCCCTCCTATTGTGAGGGAGGGAGAGATGTGATAATTATCATCTGCAATCAACTGAGGTTATGAAGGGAACAGCGTATGTTTTTCTTTGGCTTTTCAGAGACACGACACGGGAGCTTGGATAAATCACAGGGAGCATGCAGCAATTAGAGGGACGTTTTTCTGCTTGATGAAGCTGAGCTTGATAAGCCTTTCCCAAATGTCTCAAAAAAAATATATATATATATAAATTGCAGCTGTAGTCAGGTGCTGTGGAAGTTGCATCTGAGGAAAGAACACAGTACTAACGCAAGCTGTCAAAAATAGAGAACTACACTCAAAGACACGATTCAAACTTTCATCCCTTATCAACAGATAAAATGCGGTTTGTATTGATCCTTTGTGTGCTCTTGTTGATCTACGGTGTGCCTGGGATATCAAAGTCAACTCATGCATGCATATTCATCTAATGCATGCATATTCATCTTAAGCATACATATTCATAAATAATGATATGCCAGTATTGTCATTATTATTGTTCCACACTGAAGCTGAAATGCAATATGGACCTAAAATGGCTGTAGAACAAAAAGGAAACGACATATGCAGCAGTCTACTCAAAATCAACATGAGTGGTTCTTGCACACATTGTGGCAAGCGAATAAGTCACAAACTTATGGGCATAGTGAGTTTGTAGCACATTTTCATTCAGTGGCATGCTTGTAAAAACAGCAATAGAATGTGAGCTGGAACAAACACCATTAAAAGAAACCCACAGACGATGATGACGAAGAAAGATGACTAATTTGTTAATTCCCTCATTGGCATGATGGTGTGCTGGGAGTGTGAAGTGCAGGACTTACAGGTCTGAGTGTTTCTGAATGCAAGCTTGAAACTTGTAAACAAGGCCATTACAGGTGCTTCATTTTGTTTTAAGTGTTTTTTTTTTTACTAGGTTTTTATCTCACACATCACTGTTAAGATCTCACAATCAAACTCTACCCATTTTCTCAAACACTATTGGAGGTTTATAATTCTAAGTCCACTAAAGGTTCTAACATTTAGCTCCTAAACTCTGGAATAGCCTTCCTGATATTGTTCGCAGCACAAACTCGCTCTCCCAGTTTAAAAGTAGATTTTAGATGCATCTCTTTTACCAAGCATTCACATGATGCTTTTCATTTACCATCTGAACCACATCGTCATATGAATTCAGGCAGGTTCTGGAGAGAATTGGTCCATCTGACTCCACCATTCTAAAACGCTAACCGGAAGAGCCGTATCCCTACTAAAAGACGTACTTCCGGTCTTCAATTTTTCCGTGACATAGTCCTATTGTACGAGTTAAATCGTCAATGGCATGGAAAGAGTTAGTTTCTTTAAAGAAAAAAATCTTACTGACCCCAAACTTTTGAATGGTAGTGTATGTTCATTTCAAACATACACTACACACTACCTGTATTTAGATGGCCATCAATGGACAACATTTTTACGAACCAGGTGGTGTAGTTACAGCTTTTAGCAGCAGAAGCTAAGATGCACATCCAAAACATGACCTCTGATTTCAATCACATCAGGTGAAGATTTCAATGTAGGTAAATGGGGTGTATTTGTACCACCTGTAAGCTATAACATAATTTCAATAAGCTTTTCCATCATCAGAGCTATGTGATGCTTTGAGTCTGCTGCAATTCTCACTCTATGACAGCCAAACACGACTGAGCGCATGAAGCCAAGCTCTAACTTTTATCCCTAAAATCCCACTATGTTGTTTAGTGTAGCATAATGTGCATGTGAGCCACACTAAAGCACAACGTGACAGGGTTTAATCTTAGTTTGGGCTCCACAGTCGCTCTGTAATGAATGACTAGCCTCGGTTTGATAGCTGCTAGCGCTGTCTATGCATCAGCGTTCTGCTTCAAATGAGCAGCGTCTTCGAAGTCTCATCTCCACCACCTCAATCGATAATAATAAGAGAGACTCTGCCGAAATGAGACAAGCTGTAATTAATCCTTCCAATCGCGCCAGCCGGCCCCTGCCAGCCACTTCTGTCTTAATAATGTCGAAAGGCCTCATGACCCAGCCACTGAAACAACCATTTAATCACAGCATGACACAGAGAAACGGGCCAGGAGACACATACGCCACACATATCACATAAAGGCCAAGGGGAAAGCACAAAGGTCTGAAGGGTCCTCAGAAAATGCTTTCAGTCTGTTAACTCTACAAACAAGCTTCTTGTCCTGTGAATCAGAAAAGGAGAATCAAGCTATACAGAATGAAAACATGTGAATCAATCTATTCAGACTGAACGAACAGTCTTGGGTTGTAGGATTGAGTGACTTCCCAGGCCACAATTTAAACGTACAAGTAATCATGTCTGACAGCAGAAAGCATCTTTCTCCATTCAAACGTATCTATGTTTTCTTACTTATTTTTTGGTAGCAACATTTAAATGATACATATTTCATTTTACCATAGCAGATGTTTACCATGAAGAGCTCTTAAACGCGTGAAATGGATTTCGGAAATGGAAATGACCTGTCTGTTGCTTTCAGGATAGCAAAGGTTTTGAGACTGTGTATATTATTGTAGAGCCATCTGCCAACCATGGTATTTATGACACTGTATGATTGGATCTGACAAACCTAGCCACAAAACAGAGCACCCACAAGCAAAACGCTTTCAAATCAGCAAGGTCCCATTAAACTAATAAAAATTTATAACATATACATTATTTACATTTGCATTGTTAATTCTGTTCTTTTGAACTTTCAATTCATCCAAGAATCATAAAAAATTAATCATGGGTTTTGCATACATAATAAGCAGCACAACTGCTTTCAACTTTGATAATAATAAAATGTCTCAGGTTATGTATGTAACCCTGGTTCCCTGAGAGGGAACGAGAGCTGCGTTAGAACACAGTGGGTGGGAACGCTCTGCATGATTACGTAGTGAAGCACTTGTAAAATCAGTCAAATGGAAGCCCAAAACGTCAAGGACGTCATAGACCAGGAAACTATAAAGCACCCCTGAAGTCAGACCACGCCGCTTCTGAAAAAACCTGAAGCAAGTCGATCAGAGCAGGCAGGAAGTATGGCAGCTCTCGTTCCCTCTCAGGGAACCAGGCATACGTAACCTGAGACCTTCCCTTTCAAGGGAACATTGAGCTGCATTAGAACGTGGTGGGAACCCCATACCCACTACGCCATGCTGAGAAATTCCCGTTCTGTGTGAAGTCCTTGCACACACTAAGAAGCAAGCAACCTAGCCCCTGGAGTGGAGAGTTCAAGATCATAAAATCTATGTATGCAGAGAGGACCATCCTGCTGAATTACAAATGTCAAGAAGGGAAACACCAGGAATTAAGGCAGTTAGAGGCCACCATACTCCTTGTAATGGGCCTGAACTGCCATAGGTGAAGGCTGTCCGGCCACTTTATAAGCCAATGATATAAATAATAAAATAAAAAATGTATTCATTATAAAAATAATAAAAATGTATTCATTATTTATGTTGGCTGGTGGGTAAGTTTGGGGTTAATAACGATGACTCAGGAGAGAGAAAGCTCGCAAGCGTCTCTTTAACCCGAGGCACTGTCATACTATGATACTCAATACCCAAACATTACTAGGCCTATAGTTAGACATCCGGGGATTAAACACATAAAATACTAACCGGTTTATTCCACAATCTCGACACCTCAGTGTGGAGATAAGGAAAAAAAAAAAAAAAAAAAAAAAACGCAGTCCCCGACGAGGAGGCTGAGATAAAGAGTTTTCTGTATACATTTAATCTAAAAAACTTTATTTCCAATCTAATTATGTTCAGCTAGCCAGTAAATATTTAACTGGCAATAGCACAGATAAAACCTCCTTTTAAAAAATCCCCTCTTTATTCAGCAGAGATATGAGCTGACTTATTTATTTATTCATTGGAAACTCAAACATCTGTCTTTCTCTTAATATTTTTAATTGTTTTGTACTCTTTTCTTTTTAAACAAAATACTAACGATAACAATTCCTCAGAACTGGAAATCGCTAGATCTGGCATGTGAAAGCTGAGAAAGGGCAAAATCCGTCTCAACCCGTTTGCGAACCCCGAAATGCGAGTCGTCTCCGCGCCTCGGCAACAGAGAGACCCGCGTGGGGAACGCGAATCGTCCTCCTCAAAGAACGACCGGCGGGAGCGGAGCGTCCTCGCGGACAGATTCTCGCAATGCTCACAGTCAGCTCCCTCGAGAACTGACTGCTGGCATGCTCCACTCCCAAACAGCAACATAATAGCTGATGTGTGTCCCCACCCGTGAACGAGTAACTTGCCAGCTATCCATAAAGATAGATAGTGATATATATATACATATATTGGGCTTTGACAAACAACAATAAATAGACAAGGACAGTTTTTACAGAGAGCGCTTTCTGAAGGAACAGAAGCTGACGCAGTCTGACTTCAGGGGTGCTTTATAGTTTCCTGGTCTATGACGTCACCCACCTTGACGTTTCGGGCTTCCATTGGACTTACATGTGCTACACGACATAATCACGCGTCTTGTTCCCTTGAAAGGGAACATGTTTCTTGTGCAGCAAATCATATTAGAATGATTTCTGAAGGATTGTGTGATTGAAAATGCAGATTTTCCATCAGAGAAATGGATTACTTTTTTAACATATATTGGAATAGAAAAGTTTTTAATTTTAATAATATTTAAAGGATTAGTTCACTTAAAAAATAAATAAATAAATAAAACTTTTGCTGTTAATTTACTCACCTCCATGTCATCCAAGATGCCCATGTCTTTCTTTCTTCAGTCAAAAAGAAATTAAGGTTTTTGATGGACACATTACAGGATTTTTCTCCATATAATGGACTTCAATGGACCCCAAGAGTTTCAAGGTCCAAATGACAGTTTCATTGGAACTTGAAACGCCAGACGATGAATAAGGGTCTTATCTAACAAAACAATCAAACTCGTTCATCAAAATGAACAAATCTTTTTTTTTTCGAGTACCCTTACCGTAAAACGTTACCATTTAAGAAAACTTTTCTATTCCAATCTGTTAAAAATAGTTCATTTCTTGAATGATGAGACTGAAAAATCTAACTGACCCCAAGCTTTTTTAATGGTAGTGTCCTGTGCTGACCAAGCAAGTGCCGTTGAGATGAAGAGGAATACTAACAGACATCTTCCTCCAGATATGTCTTCCCTGTAGCAAGTGCTGGTCAAATCGAATGTACCAACAACACACAAAAACAACAGCGCAAATACACTTCAAAGCACAAAAAGAGTGTCTTGGCTTTGATGACATGATATGTGATTACCATTTGAATATCCTGAGGCCCAATTTCTGCCCCTCCCACCCCCCAAGAACTGGAGCAGAGACCGAAAAGAACAAAAATTAGGGGGGAAAATGTAAAATAATTCTAATGACCTACTTCTACTCTCTTCCCCCAGAGCTCTCTTACAGGGATCTGTATGCAGGATTATAATAACAGGGCTCTAGGTAGAGAAGAGTGCAGGACCGAGGAGGAATACACAAAACAACTTCAAGATCAGTGGGCCGAGATCAATGTGAGCTGATATTTCTGTTGTCATCATTATCTCGGCATCATTTAATATCTGAAGAGAATTTGCATGCATACACACAGACAGCGTTTAACTTCTAAATTATGAAGACCCGGAACGAGGACTGGTGATGAATTAGACGGGTTTGTTGATAACGAATCGTGTTGCGCTGTGATACTTGCTTGTAATGTAAATTATATGCAAAAAAAAAAAAAATGGTGAGTTTCGTAAGCACTTGCACCAGAGTAAAGCGGTGTAAATAAAAAAAAATACTAGCAAAGAAGATTTATCTTTCGTGCATTAAGATGAACTGAAGTGCAAGCATATGTGCTATTAAAAACAGTAAAGAATATTTAACAAAAAAACTGCATTGCTATTTTTTCGGAATTCACTCATTTCATAATACAAGGGTTCTGACAAAATGATTCACGAACTACATCCTCTTGGCAATCTGCGCAGGAAAATCTGTTTGATTAATTCATAAACATTTCCTGTAAAAGTGGACATTCAAAAAGATTTGGTTTGAGAAGGGATATGGAATAGATTATGCCATTGGCATTGCATTACAAGCTGTCACATAACATGGATTACCCATAAAACAGTTTGAAATATTCAGTGATGAATGATCAGTGGTTCAGTAATGAATGCGTCCCAGATAGCCTCTGCAAACAATTACTGTGACATAGACTTGACAGCTGTGATTTAGCTGTGATGGCATTATATGGTAACTCATAACCTTTGTAGGCCCCATGAAGACTGAGATTTCATCTCTGTAGCAGACGAGAGAACCCAGAAATAAAGAGAAGCTAAAATGTAAAAGGTTAATATATTCAACATTTTTGTTCAGAAAACAAACATAAATAAATACATAAATAAATGAATACATATTAGTAGACCATGTAGTTGATAAATAACTTAATAAAGTTGTTGAAAAAAAAAATGAAATTAGAAAACATTAAAAAAAAACAAAATTATATTATAGTGTTACATTACCTATAGCACGATCATATTATTGAATAATAAAATTAAAATTATTGATAGAAAATAATATAGCTAAATTATAATCATTTTCAGAGGAAATATTTATTTTGGTACCAGTGTCGCTGTTACACTTGTATCGTAAAAAAAACAGACATAATTATGTCCTTATGCATAAGAACAAAGGTTCTGTAAAAAGTAATCAAGAGTATCATTAGGGCGAAAATGACTGAAACATAATTCAATGAGAATACAGTATGTAGGCCATAGAAGCTATAATGAGCAAAGATAATTAATAAAGTGAATCAGCATTACATTACAGCTAGCCAAAATCTACGTTTGTAACAGCATGTGCTCCTCTGTTCCATTTCCCATGCAGGGTAATGTACACTGTAAACGATTTCTGTTGTTTTCACAGGATTATACTGTTTTTCTCAACAGTTTCTTACTGTATAATCTATG
>JAOTRC010000043.1:20530619-20546518 GCA_027497675.1 Cyprinella lutrensis
TATATATAAAAACACTATGAGAGGGGGGAAAATCATTCAGGTCTGTAAGAATATAAATGTGACTAAATTTGCACCACTCTGACGGTAACATTAGCTCAACCAATGACATTTAGCTAGTTGGGGGTGGGACATTTTCCATGAAAATGTGTTTTTATATCAGCGCATGATGTAGAAATCGGCGTTGGATACTGGAGAGAGACGATCGTTCCACTTCACGTGGGCATCATGACAATGAATTTATTCACATGATGAGTGCAGTCTGACGGAGTGAAAAGGTACAGTGCGTGAGCATCTAATTATTCATCTGTTGCTAAAACGTTACTAGAATCGAGGCCCTAGACTGTTCTGACAGCAACTGTGGAGCAGCATGTTTTAGAATCAAAATCAATTCAATGTGAAATTCTCACTGGCCATCTCAAAAACATGAGGAAGGAAATCAGAGTGTTGGTTGTAAGCTGTGCCTTCTGTCTCAATCAGAGAGCGTTTGGTTTCAAACCACCCAGTAAATACAAATTCTTTCTTGGTAAATGCTTAAATATTTATAAAGTTCTGCATGGGAAAGCTGCTGGCTAGAACAATCTCGAGTTTAGAACTGAACCAATGGCATTACTGCAAACCCAAACACAGAAAACACATCCACAAGCCAGATCCTAAAGGTCAGTCATTACAGTTTTAGAAACTATTCATTGAGTTACACACAGCGGTGGATGGCTTTGTTCTGAAATGCTATCAAAAATGTGGACACATGTTGACAACAACAACGCGAACAAAAATTTCGTTTTGTGGGGGAGTTGTTATTATACCGCGAGTTATAGAAGTGGTTTTGAGATCTAAGCGCACAGGAATTCCCCATCTATTCCCCTGAGTCCTGCGCTATAGGGGCTAGAACAGAAACATTCTCTCTTAATCTGATCTCATTTTGCTTTATGGATTTTTTTTTCTTATCCCCTCTGATGCTTACATTAGTGAGCGCTGCTCTTGTGTGAGCTGAGGCTATATCATGATTGGGTTTTTACAAGAAGCTCCAAGCCATTTGAATCTGGCTAGTAATATGTTTTTTTATGACCATCCTCTCCTTCTCTCAGTCAGATTGTCTGTGTGTGTGTGTGTGTTTATAGCTTATCTAATTATGTGTCAGGTCTGGGTCTAGAACAATATTATATCATTACCCCCCTCTACTTACCATTTTGCTAAGGCCACATTGAATAATAAAGCAGTGGTAAGATGTTCAAAACTCAAACTGTCAATCAGCAGGATGCCAAAAAAAGCCATCTGGCATCACAATCACAACACAACACAGTTAATCTCCACCATGTCACAATTCATAAGTCAGTGTGTTATTTTTTATGATGAAAAGATGCGTCTGCTTAGTTGGAGACATGCCCTTACCACTTTTTTCAATGACTGATAAATCTAATACAGAGGAAGCGTCTCCATTTGTCGAGCGGGAGTTTTCATTTCAATTCGTTCGCATGTTTTACATTGAGTGGCACTGGAAATGTTTTTAATGTTTCGCTGAGTGGTTGCAGTCGTTATCAGAAAAGCAAATAGACGGGAATAGCGACAATATGTTCTCACACAGTTCCCTTTTTATTACTTGTCAATGGCTCTATATGTCATATATGAAATGACAAAACCAATTTGGAAACAAATGCATTCCCACAATTGTTTCCCATCCATAATTTGACATGCAGACATACAACTATTTTTATCCAATCTGGGCTCATTGGAAAAATGTGCCTGTACCCCCTTGTTTTTAAAACTCCATCGCTTTTTTGGTTAGTTGCTGAAATGAACACTAGCGGCAGTAAAACTCCCAACAATGTTTTTTTTTCCTTTTCGCACATATTATGATTACAGGGTTATCAGTTGAACAAGACTTATTTTTAATGAGCAAAGACTTACTTAATGAGCAAATACTCTACAAATTTTAAAAATATTTCTCATAATAGGTCTGTGTCTGTCCAAAATGTTATTAATATTCATCAGCCTAATTAATATCAATAATACGTCGCAATTTTGTGATTTCTCAACAAGTCTGCATGTAACCCCCACCGTACCCAATGGATCATTACATTTTAAAGTCATTTGGATGTAATCTTGAATCTCTCCATGCCAAACATGAAATGCATGAATGTTTATCCAATCATTATTACTTATTCCGGTCTTTAGCGACCCGGATCTATATCTAACATGGATGGATCTCTACTTGTCACGATGATACAAAACTTTTCTGATCTTTTAATAACAATTTAAAAGTAATAAGATAAAGCATATTTTGTTACCTTTTGAATCTAGCAAGGGTTTAGTTCGAGCAGACGTTTTTATACCATCATCATTGTCGTCGTCAGAGCTTATTTCAGTACATTCAGCATCTGGATCATATTTGCGACCTCAAACATATTCTCAAAACCATCATCTTTTTGAATGCAGACAGCTTCCTCACCAGTTCCACCATCAAGTGACACTAGTCGCGTTTCCATTAAAGATTTGCGCAAAACTTTTGCATTTTTTTCTAAATATCGATAAAAAAGCAATCGCGAAATGACGGTGTTTCCATTAACTGATGTTATACGACTTTTTTTTTCCACGGAAATGGAACTTTTTCCACTGAACTTTTTTTCCAATGGAAAACTGTTTCCATTGCAGTTTTCATTGCCTGAAAAAACATCTCATGAGAGTGTAAAAACTTTTTTGCGATTAACGGGAGTTTCGAACGTGTTGCGATTAACGTGTTTCAAATTTGAAGGGTACTGGAAACGTGGCTAGTGACTCTAATTTTTGATTGCGTTCAGTAATTGCTCTGCATCGCTGAGCCATTTCAAGTTTGGCTGATGATACTTCCTATTCTATTGTTTCCTGCCTGCGGAAACTATGAGTGAAATGTCATCCTTCACATTGCTAACTTGTGGAATAAAGGTGAATTTCACTTATTCAGGGATCAGTCATAAAAGATTCAATTGTTGTTACACTATTGTATACACTATAGTACTGTATACATTATAATTGCACACCTTGGGTCATTAGCGACCCTCTACAATTTTTTTTACTAAAAATGAAAGGGAAACGTTTTTTAATAATTTGATTAGCTTTTCTTGTCATATTGTTTATAATGAATTGATTAGGGAATACTGAGGAGGTTGATGTCTAACTTTAAAAAAAAATGTATGAGGGGAAGGGTAGTGAATGATGCCTCAATTTCCAAGTTTTCCATTTAAGGGTTAAAGATTGAAGCAAACATCTCGTCAAGGTATAATGATGTAAGGTGACTTCAATAGATGGTGGAGCAATGTGTTCATCCCAGAGCTGTGATTGTGCTCCTGTATTACTGCTGTAATGAGGATCTTCCCTATTAATGCAAATGAAAGCAATAAGTCTCAAGAGGCATTGCATTATAGTAATGTTAAGAGTTGCTTAAGCACAATGTGATGGATCAAACATTAATATCATAAATAAATGTGTTTATAACAACAACAACAATCTAAGTTCTTCTGCAAGTACCTCTGTAATGTATGTCTACTGTAGGCCATTTATGGTTTCCAAGCAACTTAATAAAAGAGAGAATAACTTGATAATTAATAGAAACTGGTGTGTGATCACAGGTGTTCATATCTGCTACGTTACAAGGAGAGTGGCTTATCCAATCAAAAACCAAAATTTAAAACCAGAACATTTATATTTAAATAGGCTATTTCATGGTGCACAAATATTATTTTCTCATTAAATACGTTAACGTATAATGAATTGATTAGTGCTTTATTATTTCTATTTTTTTATTAAAAATTTGGTTGTGATGTGAAAACTGTGATTGATTGCCTTCATCAATGACTATATTCAGAATACATGGCTACTTTTGAATGATTTTCAATAGAGAAAGATATTTTTTGCTTTCAGATTGTGGCTAACTAGAAAATCCAACACAACATAAACAAAAAGAATCACTAAGCACACCTTTGTGAATTCTTTTTCAATGCTTTAAAAAAATACTGTTTACGAATCTCCTTGTTTACTTGTGTAATATTCTTATAAGATTATCCTTAGCTTGTGCGGGTGGTTTAGCGTAATTTAGTTGTTCCTCTTAGCTTGTTTCCACACTGACTGATAATGACTTCTTGCCTCCATCCCTGAGCGTCTACATTCCTCTCTCTCAATCCCTCTGCACTCAAACACTGCTCATCTGTAACCACATTCTCTGCCATCCACACCCCCCAATTAAGGGTCTCTGTAACAGACCCTCTAGAGTACGAGACGTGGAGGCATAAACAATGACTAGCCACACCCGAACACAGAGAAATGCACACACATATGCAAACGGCCCGTGAAGCAACCCACACACGGTCATGCAACAGATATTCCAATGCAGCAAAAAAAAGGGGAAAAGACTCCATTATGAGCCTTGAACAGCATGAAGCACATTCACAAGAGTGAGGGAAGATTAAATGCTGGAGGACTGAGCACTAAAAATATACTAATGCCTCTGTAACTAACCTACTCTACTCCGTTGCAAGTCAGCAGGGACCGCATTACAAGCGCCGTCATTCTAAAAAGGATAGCAATCAAAAGAACTCTGAATGCGAGGTTGCCATAGCAGAGAGAGGGAGTGTATTTCTGTCTTGTGATGTGGTACAGAGGATCAGAGTGAATACTTCAGCTCTAGCATATTTAATATGGTCATAGTCACTCTGCCCTGCCTCTACAGAGACACACTACAAAGATCCAGCAATGTATGGGTGTAACAGAATCTGAGCCGCAGATAAAGAGATAGCTGATTGAAAGGGAGAGGAGAGAGTGGCTGTTGTTGGCCCAGATAGCAGCAAAACAACAGAGATAATTGGATAAAAGCGAGTTTTGCTAGGGTTACCGTATCTAATCTGTCCAGGACTGCCAGTGTGTGTGGTGGCGTGGGATGTTCCCTAAAGCCCTTTCTGTGAGATAGAGGCACTCTAATTCACTGTACTGTGAACTCGCCACAGCTTGCTCGACAAGAATGTGCGACATTTGAAGAGAGAGTGAGAATATGACAAGAAGTTAAAAAAAAAAGAGTTAAGGGACTGGCACTCTATTAATTGGCAGTTTTACTCTGGCACTGTTCAGATTGCATCATAAAATGCATTGAAATGTAATTTTTTTATTTTAAATAACGACACATTCTAAGAAAAATGCATTTAGCTAAAATGTAGAACCTGGAAGATTCTGGTTCTTTTTTTTTTTTTTTTTTACATAATACAGACAAGTAATGCTGTATGGTTTTGGGGGAAATCACTGCCTTTAGCGGTCTGTTATTGCACAAGAACAGCCACTAACAATTGACGTGGAAGTGGGTACTCCTCCGAGTCATCTTGAGGTAATAAAATTCTAAACTAATTTTGAAATTATCAAAATTGTCAAATGTGTCAAATGAATGTGTTGGGTTCAATTCTTTAGTTCTGTGACTAATAGTCATAGCCGCGCTAAACTCAACCACTAAATTCAAAACAGCACGAAGCGCGTCACAAAATGCATTTCGTCCATCAAATGTTCAATCTTTAAATGAGGTGTGCAATTCGTCAACAATTCTTTTTTTTTACAATCCATTGTGTGAATCACCATGTTTGAAATGCTTATTCCGCATTACATTCTGTTAAAAAAGAGGTTGTTTAAATCACAAAATACATCATAAAAAAACATAATTTAATTCACAGAAACAATATTTCATTCACAGAGCATTTCATGGACAACTCATTTTGTGACATGCTGAATAATTAAAAATGATGTACAAAAAAATCCTTAGGAATTATTCATAATTTACAAAACTTTTGTAAACAAACTGTGTATGCCCTCCACATAATTAAAAGTGTGTTGACGTATGCAAACATTCCGTCTTTCTATGTAAGTAATTCATAAAAAAAACCTAAAAAAAATAATTCCGCAAAATTAGTCAGATCACATTAGGCGTATCATATATACTGTTTGTGGATTCTTTTCGTCCAATTAATTTGTGAATATTGAGCTTTGCAAACAGCTCATATGCCTACAGCATCATGCACACATTGAGGCATACTGGGACTCAGCTGAAATGAGATGATAAAGCACCACGACTGGGCCACACGCTGAGGGTGTCTCCTGCCTTCTGGAGCTGCACCGTACCACCCAGTGTGGTTGAGCCTATAGAAATCTGTCATCCCTCTGTTGAGCCGACAGAGGGTCACATTTCAACATGTACAACATTCCTCATTTATAAAGTTATAAGAAATGAATAAGTAAATTAATTAATGCACCTTGATGTAGCAAGAAAGTCAGGTAACGCTTCCTTTTACAGTCATGTTACCCATGCACATATTATGTACTTACAATTACTGGGTAATAACTAGGTACTAACCCTGAACCTACCCCTAACCCATGAACTTTCCAGGTAAGCACACTGCAAGTGCCCGTAAGTACTCTACTGTTAAAGGAAGCATTACGGAAAGTCAATCTTGACCTCCATTGGATTTGTGAGACCTGACAGAAAGGCAACCACCAGTGTGGGTGAACAATGGAGCAAAGGTCAAACAAGGTGATTTTTAATGAAAAGCCAGTCTTCAAGGAGACAATATGCCAATCTGGTGCTAGTTGTGGCAAAATGAATTCCCATCACAAAAGAAATCAATACTCATTTTAGCCTTCTTCCTCTTACACAGCCATTTGTCTTTTGAACAGGACCCTGTCACTTTTTCTTTCTGTCAGCAAATTATTCACACTTATTCTGTGGATCTTAAATTCCCAAGGTGCCTGAACAGGCATCTAGCTCCTACGAATCCAGTTTAATCAGTAAATTGTGTATTTTTCGCTCTGTACCACCAGACAGAAGAAAAGGTGCTAGTATTGTGCCCAGGAGAATCTATCAACTGGAGGAGGATTGCTTTTCCCCTTCACGTATGAGGAAGTATATAATACACATTATTTAGATACAGGACAGTGGATGTGAAATGAAAGGAGTGAATTGATAGGTTGCAGACTCCACGCTGGATCTTGGGAAACCCATTTCTCTTCCATATCAGACCTTCAGCTGACACTAGCTGAACAACAGCTGCAGATATTGGACTCTGCAATTTTATTTCACTACATGTCTGATCGAGGGGTTGGCAGCAAACAAGACGCCTGTCAAGAAAGGGCATTTCTGTCTCCCTGTGGGTGTCTGCCTGAACATAACCTCAAAAAAAGGGATAGGAGAAACTTGTATACAAATATTTAATCGGGCTTCCGAACAGTAAAAGAATTAGTTCAGAGAAAAGAAAATTGTCATCATTTATTCACTCTCATGTTGTTCCAAACAATATGGTTTTCTGTCTACAGTGGAACGCAAAAGAAGAAATTCTGTATAACATACTGGTTGGTGTTTTTCATGCAGTAAAAATGAATGGGGGTTCTGGGGACTATACAGTAGCAATGAAGGAGGACTGTAAAAAAAAAAGACAGAAAAGCACCATAAAAGTAGCATGATAGCTGTCCATATATGTGCTGTGTGAAGGCTGAAATCAAAGTCATTATTTTGAGGCAATCTTCCACTTCAGTTGTTGTTCTCTGCTATGATCAGATCATTGAGTCAACTGAGTTAACAAACTATTCAGACCAGGTTTGTAAATTGGATCAGTATCAGATCGTTGAAAAGATTTGACTCAAAATACATTTTTTATGAACTACATTTTTCCTTTCTTGCAATCTACTGCAAGGTTAAAGGACTTTTTTTGTTAGAGGAATATTCTGGGTTTGAATCAAGATATAATTTACTGCACTTGTAGCATAATGTTGATTACCACAAAAAATATTTTCAACTTGTACCTTCTTTTTTTTAATAAAACAAACTTCATGGTAATCAGTATGTTTTTTTTTTTTTGTTTTTTTTTTGGAGAACTGTGGAAAAGTATAACACATTTATGTTATAGAGATGGACCCTCATATTTTGTCTTTATCATTTCATAAATAGTATGTTTTGTACATATCACTTTGTAGGAGTTCACACAAAATCACCACTTGTAAAATAGTAACATTTTCCTGTGAGATTGGGTTTGAGCAGCCTTGATTCAATCAACAACCAATATACAGTATTGATCCAAGCCATTCCCCACATTATTTCCATTATCAGTTTACGTCACAATATGGAAGAAAATAATCTGTCACTACTTCTGATACATTGTATCTCTAAGGAACCACATGGCCAATACATTCTTCATGCACTTTTCGAACGACATAAGGGTGAGCAAATAATGACAGAATAATCATAAATTGGTGAACTAGCCAGTACACCCCATTGGTTTAATGGTTTTTCACTGTTCTCCACTTAGGATTCAGGACTCTACCGTCAGAGAATCAGGCGGTTGTTATTGAGTAACCCTCTTAATCAGTCATCAGCCAAGTGTCTTTCCCTCTTAAATGAAAGCACAAATGCCACCAATTTCTGCAGAGAAAAATAACTGCGGTTGCAAATGTCACAAGACCCAAAATCAACAGTAATAAGCTCTTTGATCAATAATAGATCACGCTGTCAGGTACAAACACGTTCTGCATTAATTAGCAGCGCGCATGGTGGAGGCTGACTCGGGTTCACGTGCCGTATCCCTGGGCTCGGAAACAGATCTGATAGGCCAAATGGAAATGAGGGCTTTGATTAGCCTATGACATCTGAGAGGAGAAAGACGTTACGTTTGAGGCCACTGCTCCAGCGGATACCTATCTGGGATCAGCAGCGTGAGAGAATTGCCCCTGAACTGCTGATGTGCGCAGGGTGTGATCATATCATGAAAAAACAGTAGAAAGATTGACAGAGAAACTATTTGTTGGCAAACCACCATAATTTACGACAGGTATAGGGCAGATAATTCAATAATATGATACGTGATCCTGTATTCAACACCTTAACCCTATAATGTAGCTACCCTCTCCCTAAACTATACAACCCATAGATTGATGCATTATTCTAACTTGTTTTGTCAATGAACATGAATTTTGATGGTAATTTATATTCTTCTAGATCAGGTTTTGTCTACACTGTAGAGACAAAATGTCCCCACAAGAATAGTAAAACCTGAAATCACTAACATTATGGGGCAGCCAATGGTCCCCATGAGGAAAATGGTTTAAAAACTTACTAAATAATGTCTTAATGAAAATCTAAAAAGGCTGGCAGGTTTCTATGAAGTACCGAGCATAATAGAAAAAGAATGAGTGTGTGCAAGCGTGCGCGCGTGTGTGTCTACCTAACCCCAGGTTGCGCCAGGAGGAGTGTCGCTGTTATAAAGTACATATGATAAAAGTATATACTGAATGACAGTTTGCATTAAATTTCTAACTACATGTAAATCTTGAAATGACACATTACCTATGTGGTCACAGATAGATGGAAAATTATAAAAACAAGTGTTCTGAAAGGAATATTTCAGTTATAAAAAAATAAGATTTGTTGCATAATGTTGATGTACAGATTTGTGACATACAGGATTTGTGGCATAAAGTTGATGTACAGAAAATATAATTAATTTAACTAATGCCTTGTGTTATTTTAAAGGGTTTTACATGTTATGTTGTCATGGAAACAAGTTGAAGATTGAAATATAACCACACAGAAAACATTTGTTAAAGGTAGAATATGTGAGATTTTTGTAATAAAATATCCCAAAATCACTTGCACAGTGTGATATATTTCCTGCAGTTGTGTACTTACAATATCCCAAAAGTCTCCAAAGATTTTTATTTCAGAGAAATTCCAATTTTAAATAAGTGGCAGTCCGGAAATAAAAATGTCGCCTGTCAATGACGCAATATCCGCGCTATTCTCGGTTTCCGTTCATACTGCCATAGCCATGACGTAACCATGGCGACAGATGTGGACAACTGCGCCTGTGTGAGTAATCCAGCACTTGTGGGTAGTTGGGCAGAATTATATGTCCTTATTCCTTTATATCTGTGGGACTCACATATATCTGTCTCTTTAGCAATTGCGATCTACTTCATATCACTGTAATGTTAAAAAACATGAATTTTTTCACTCATCCATAAACATTATTAGATCTATCAGCTTGACAGCAAGTCCCATCATTCAGCTCATCACTGCGTCATCAACCTACGCCTTTGTTATTGTTGGAAATTGTACCCTCTTGTGGCGAAAAAAAAAAAATACATACTGTGCCTTTAATGACTGAGAAATGTGTTAACAGGTATATTGTTAACATTACTTGTGGCTATACAAACCCAGGATATTCCTTTAACAAAAAAAAAAAAAATTCTCAAATGTAAAAAAATAAATAAATGTAAAAACAATTTAATCAAAAGCACATTGACAGAAGAATCCATGAACTGTCATATCAAAACAATAAAATCCTAATAAAAAAAAACACTGAATAAAGAAATGATAGTTGCCAGGATTATGGTGAAGCATGAAAGATTTCATTCAATTCAAACTCAAATTTCACTTCACATTTCAATTCAGGTGCACGCATTGTCATAATACCACAATCTGTTCAACAGTCCCCTTTATTACCCCAACTCTATTTTTATGTCCATGGGTTTTAAGTCAGTTCATAACCTCGATGCCTCTGTTTATTACTACTGCTCTTCAAAGATGAATTGCATTAGCGACGAGCGCACTCAGCCCAATACAATAACCAAGCACTACCTGGACAGGCGCCAGAGCAATTCTAACATTAGCTCCACACAGCATATGTCAGAGTCGGTGCGTGATCGGCTCTCCGAGCCCCTGATTGGGGCAATCCGGAATGGCAAATCAAATCTGCTTTTACAGAGGACGGTTGTAAGTGCTAGAAAAAACACTGACCACACATTAATTATTAAACACAGAGATATCAGGCTTATAAATGTACACTGCAGATACATCTCCACGGCGGCAAGGGGATGCTATCTGAACCTCACAAATAGGGCCCTTAAGTGCCCCTGAACCTGAGATAAATTTGTGCAATCGAAGAGCTTGTACACACCGCACAGCAAGATACTGAAAGATTGCACGTCTCCATTAAACTGCAGCAACTTGTGCTCGGGTTATTTTAAGGCAAACAATCGAGGCTGGATATGAGCGAGCAATGTGAGGGCGAACATCGCCCCACTTTGTGGTGACAGCTGAAGTCATTGTGCCATTTAAAGCAAGACCACGGGAGCAGAGTGTTCAGGCGAAAGCGCCAATATTTACAAAAGCATTGTGCAAGCACAATGGCCGACACAATGCCTCTGGACCACAATGAAGAGGTGAAAATCCCTTCAAAGCTCCCAAGTCAATAATTGTTTGCCTAATAATATAGATAAAGCAACGTTTTGTTGCCTTTTGTTTGCAAAAAACGACCCTTTCGTCTCGCTAAGGTCCGTTGTTGACTACCATAGTGCAGGGAATCTTGCCTCTGGCAGCGATGTAGAATACCAATACATATTCCCTCTGTCACGCATTTCAAAAAGAAGCTTAATTAGTCTTCCAGCTTTTAAGATGCTCTGGCTAATGAATTTCATTAAAGAAGAAAGTGGCCTGATATGTGGGCACTACTCTGACAGATGAGAGGAGGGGGGTGGGTGGAGAGGGAGGCAAGCAGCGTGGGTAGTCCAACAAAGATACAGCCTCCAGCAAAGACTTTACAAAAACACACAAAGATGCCCTGCAAAGCAACTCATTATGTAGACAATGACAGCCATCACACTGATGGGAACGTACGTTCTTCTGCATCCCAACAGTCTTCTTTTAATGAAACCGGTCTGGGATAACTGGGAAGGGGTCGCAGAAATGCTTTTACCTTCCGCGAGTCGGAGCTCTCTGCTGATACTGCGAGAACATAAGCTAACTCCTGGCACCTGCCCAGGCCCTGAGCCGAACCCGACCCCTCCCCTGTGTCCTAGCCTACCCCCTCCCCTCCATGTAATTTTAGTCCACCGCTCTACAAGCAAACCAGAGCTTTCGAGCAGAGCCACTACACGGATAAACACTGCAGCAAGGAAACTAAAACAATGTATTAAATGTATCCAATAATATCCCAAGGTGGGCTGCACTTTCAAACCCAGCACTGCGGTAAAACACTCAATTCATGAGCTGGATACTGAGCGTTGCAAAAATTAAGAATGGCTTTTCAATCAGTTTTGAATATGTATTAAGTCAAGTCAATATAGCGCTTTTCCCAATATAAGTTGCATCAGCTTCACAATTTCAATCAAAACATAATAACAGTGTCCGTTTCTTAGTGGAAAAACATCCGCGTTTGGTAGAGCTGATCAAGGGTATTACTGATTAGTTAATTAATTTGAATATCCCCAACTGAGCAAGCCAAAGGCAACAATTAAAGGGATAGTTCACATTTAAATGAAAATTGAGTCATTATTTTCTTACATGTTGTTTCAAACCTGCATGACTTTGTCTTCTGTGAAACAACAAAAGAAGATATTTTGGACACACAATGAAAGTTCGTGGGGTTTGACCAATTCAAGACCCAAATAGGGCATAGTGAATTTTATCCATATGACTTCAATTTGAAGCCTTCTGAATGCTCACAGCTGTATGCTCCTTTTGTTTCATGAACAGTTTGAAATGTAAGCCTCTCAAATCAAATCAAAACATTGATTATGTCTAATGTAATGTAGTCTGTGTATTCATGCATTGATCAATGTTTTCATTTAGTTTGAGAGTGAATAAAGACCGAAATTCAATCTATTTCTAATACAGCTTGAGACAAAAATTGTAAATTTAGTGGCACAACAGCTTGTCACTGAGGTAGTGTGGGACACTTTTGTACCTTGCCTACCACTAAAATATAATACTATCCTAAATTTTACCCAAAAAATGACAATTTTGTCATGAATTACTCACCCACATGTTGCTCCAAACCCATAAGACTTTCATTCACCTTCTAAACACAAATGAAGATATTTTTGATGACGTCTGAGAGCTTTCTGTCCCTTGGTTGACAGCTTGTGAATAAAATCCTAAATTCAATCTGTTCATTATATAATGAGATTGTGTCTCTTCAGAAAATTAGACTACACCGCTCAATTGACACAGATTCATTTTACAATCTCTTTACAGACTTTTTGAAGCATCAAAGTGGTAGTTGCTGGAGGGCAGAAATTTTCAGATTTTATCAAAAAGATCTTCATTTATGTTCTGAAAATGAACGAAAGTTTTATGGGTTTTGAACAATATATAGGGTGAGTAATCATTGACATAATTATAAAAAAATGGGTGTCCAAAAAAACCCTATCCCTTTAAAGGTTCACATTACTAATCTAAGGAACTAAAATACACAATTTAAAGACAGATATGGTACAATTTGACCTTTGCAGTGACAAGCTTCTGTACCCCTATAGGTATAATTTTTGCATATTTTTTTGTTCTATCAGACCTAATCTTACATTACCTTTATACCATTTTTTGAGCTTGACATTTCTGGACTTCTTTGACTTTCATAATATGGTAGAAACAATCTTCAATATATATACATTTTTTGAGTCATTTGAGTTTGGAACAAAACAAGGTTGAGTAAATGATGAGCTATCCCATCATTATTATTATAATCGATGTGTGAAAACAGTTGTGTTTCTTAATGTTTTTGTGGAAACTGTGATGCATTTTTTAACAGGTTTCTCTGATGAATGAAAAGCGATCTGAAGGTGGTCTTCTCTTGCAAACCCAGCACTGTGGTGAAGCAGTCAATTCATGTGCTGGATATTGAGAATTCCAGGACGTAAAAATGCATTTTAAATCAATACTACTGAATATATATTAAGGTGAAAGAAAGTAGGTATAGAAACAGGGTCAAATTCGCCCTTCATCCAGAATAAAAAAAAGGAAATGGGAAGTTATAAAGGAGATAATGTTTTCACACAGGTGGAAACGTTCTAATAAAGAGCATAAGTGTTTGAAATTACATTTACGCTCTCAACTGCAACACCACACCCACAGAAACCCAGCAAGCAGAAATCAAAACACAGATATACACACACACGGGGACAGGCTCCATAAAACTGTCTCTTTGAGCTCTGCTGCTTTAATTTACACAGCCCGCACCAACTCTATCTCTCTTCACGCTGACCATGCACATTCCCCGGGATCCTTCCACTGCCATTACCGCTGCTGTTGTTTCAAACAGAGATTAAATGAGAGGCCAGAGGAAGATAAATTCTGAGGATCTGCTAGGCTGCCAGACCAAAAAAATCAATGCCTTTTCTATGGGAGAATTCTAATGAAGGTACAGAGGAACTAGCCTTACAAATCACTGGCAGGTTTAGAGCATTTGAAGCTCTATGTGATCTTCAGAACCCTTTGTGTAAACTAAAGAAAGAACTAATTAAGGGTGTTATGCAAAAATGAAGAATCCTCTCGCTCTAATGTGTCAAAAGGGGCACTTTTAAGCCATCTGTTTGTCAGTCAGATGTGTCTACTTGCATAGGTGAATAGGTCAACTCAAGATGCTGAATTAATAGTCAGAGCTAAAACGTGCAAGGGTTTGTTTTTGTCATCGGTCTCTTCTGGCACAGTGATCATCTCACTCGCAAATACAGCTCCTCTATCTTATTTGTTGGCTTTTAGATACATCTATCTTCAGATTTAAATCCCCACTTGTATGTGTGATATTGATTATTGGACCGGTGCTGGCAGCATTGTCTGCAAAAAAAATGCTTGAAAAGAAAGTTTAGATTGAGATTGGTGATGTCATTAGAAAGGATAGATTACATGGGTCATTCAAAGGTTGCTTTGGGACTAGAATGTCATCAAGAAGGAGAGGAGGATTATGGGATAACATACACACATACACACACATACACGTATCATCCTTTGGTCCGTCTCAGAGGCTGAGAGAGATCCTGCAGAATTGATGTGTCCCAAAATCAGAAACCTTTCAACTTTGTCTGATACAATGTGTGCCTCTGTGAAATATGCACATATTAAAACTTTATCTTTTAAACTGTCCATTTGTGTGATATGATAAAAAAGGGCCCATACACTATACCAGCTGAACTTTTCAACCAGATTTCAAATGCTAAGTTTATGGCTGAAACCTTGTAGCAGCACAGCACATTTGTTTGTAAAACTTTCATTTCACCAAGCACACAGCAAGACAAGCAGTCTCACACCAGAGCTCAGGGGCAGAAGGCGTGAAATTGCTGTGATCGTGTGCACGTGCAATATATGAAGTGGAAAAAAAAACACACAGGCTATAAATGCATGACAAGCACTGACGACATTTAAATCCCAGGGTCACAAGTCAACCGGTTTTCTGAACCCGAACCTCAACGAGGATCGCTTTGTTATCTGCTTAGGTGTTTATTAAAGCTTTGAAACGGGTTTAAATGTCAATAATCGCCATGGCTACCACATGAAAGGCTGGTGGTTTTCTCTTCTATGAAGTCCAGATCATAGCCTTCACTGACTGAGAAGACGCAATTATGGGGAAGAGATCAGGAATGATCTAACCAGCGGATTTCAAATTTTATTGAATATACCCAGCGACCCTATTTTTGAGAACTTTCTGAAAACGACATACCCAAATACAAATATCTGTAGCTCGGTAGCTAGTTCACATTCATAACTCTGTTTTTTTTTTTTTTTTTTTTAAATAGACATTTGAAAATTTGTTACCCAAGAGTAATAATCAAAATAGCAAATAGGAACAGAGTAAATCAAGGTAAAATTTACATGAAAGTGATAATTTCTTTGAATGAACTTTTCATTCGAAAATTTCATGTTAAAGCCCGCTGCTACTTAAGGCACGAATTTGTCCAAAAGCTTGGGTTCAGTTAGATAATTGGGTCCCACTTTATATTAAGTGGCTTTACGTACTCTGTACTTACATTGAACAATAAGTACAATGTATTATCGTTTTCCTGTTGTATTGTAAAACACTTTTGCTGCTATTGAGGTGTGATACGGGTAAGGTTAGGGACAGGTGTGGTGGTAT
>JAOTRC010000043.1:20546618-20558488 GCA_027497675.1 Cyprinella lutrensis
CTTTCTGAAATCACAGTTTCCATAAATAATATTAAGTTGTGTTCAACATTTATGAAATAAATGTATATTGAGCAGCAAATAATCATATTCATATCATATTAGAATGAAGGATCATGTGAGAAATGGCTGGTGAAAATGTATAATGTCCTTTTAAAAGTGATTTCAATACTTCTTTGAACACTAACACTAACTGCATTCTATTCAAAACAACATTGCCCAAATCGGACAGGCCAAGGCTGAAATGTTTGGTAAATTGAGTTTTTTTTTTTTTCCTTCTCTACCGTCTCATGATCTTTAAACACATGGAGACCTCCATCAATTAGCCCACGTTCTGATCATTAGAAACTGATCACGCGCAGAGCTCAGACTAGCAAACCCTGGTGAGAGGTTTTAAATACGTTTGGAACAAAAACACCATTACGTGCACATACACACACGAGAAGTAAGAAAACAAGTCATAGAAACACACGTTTTGAAATTGTAGCCAAAGAAAATAAAATCAGCATTTTGTAGTGAATGTTAATGGTCATAAGGTTATGATGGATCTATTTCCTACAGTTATTTTGTACACTTAAACATAAATCAGTCTGCTTTCAAACTCAAGTGCAAGAATCTGACCCTGACTCCGCCTCCTGGATCTAAATGATTGCAGATTAAGAAGTGGCTGGCAGGAGACAACACATGCTCTACCGCCCCAGTCTGACTCCATTTTGCCCAGAGACGAAGGTGACGACACTTGAATAATTAACAACCACAAATAGAGACTTTAAGCCTCTCTCTCTTCCTCTCTCTCTCTCTGGAGTTGAAGAAAATAGAACATTGTGAGACAGAAAACCCACTCTTAGAAACACCGGCGTACTTTCAAGGCACAAAGATCAGTGTTATACATTTAGTTTATTCAAATTTCATTATGTATTCAGTTTTAAATCTCAGTATTTTTTTATTAGGATGCTAATTTTGTTAGACTCCTATTATAGCACCCTTTTGCAATAATGCATTCTACACTTTAACAGAAACCGCACTATAAAAAAATGCAACCCAAGTTTAAGGTAAAAGTTTTACTCACTCAAATATACAACAAAAGCACTCCATACTTGCTGACAATGAAATGTGCTATAAATGTGCCACTGCTACATTTTCACAGTAAATTAACTAGCATTGCTCTGGCATCTCTGGGACATTTATGATTCAGCAGCATGGACCAGGCTAACTCAGATTGTGTGTCCATCTCAGATGCCCCATACTCGATAACAACAAGTCACTGGATTTGCCACATTTTATGCAGTTTATAGCACTATAAATCTTAGAGTTTTCTCAATCATCTGCAGCATTATCTGCTGTAGAGCCTGATATCTGGTGTGTGCTTATTCATGTGTTGTTTTCCATTTATGCATAATGTTTACACACACTATCAACATTATTTCGATAGTTCCTTTTAGACGTTCTCCTGATGTGTCAGTAAAAAGGTTTCAAATAAATGCTGTTCTTATTATTTTTTTAATTATTTTTATAAAATAAAATAAAATAAAATAAAATAAATCTATCATGGTTTCCTGAAAATATTGAAACAGCAGCATTCACGTTACAGTCTAACAACCATTGCTTTGTGTGCACAGTGTTTCAGACTTCACACAGATCAGAAATCACGCTGAATTAAATACAATGTTAAATTAGGTAAGTATGAAAATAAGTGTAAAATTAAGTGTTAAATATGATTTTGGCATATTGTATTTAGTATTGTACATGCAAATATCTCATTTGTTATAAATACAATAAAATCAAGCTTTAAATTCCATGAATTATAGATGCTGTCCAGATAAATGAATAGCATACGTTTAGGCTTCTCTCCAAATGCAAAAAAAAAAAAAAAATTATGTGTGGCATAACCACACACACTGTAATGAATAGTAATGAGATCAGGTTGGATTTAGAAAGAAAGTGAAAAAAAGAGAATGTTACAAGGCAGAGTGAGAAAGAGAGAGAATGAAAGAGCAGGATGAGAGTAGCAGAAGTTAATTGACTTGAGTCAAAGACAAAGGGCCGAGTATCTACGACTCTAATAATATCATTGCTTGCATAAGTATGTGAATACGAGACAGATAAAAGGATAGATCGAGAGAGGTAGATTCAGTGAACACATACACACTTAACTCATCAGACTGTGGTCACCTCCTCACCGTCCCTCTCTGCATCCCATCTGTGCTCAATCTCAAACACGGTCCAGTGTTTCCCCGCGATCATTTCGGGTAAAGTTTAAGGTGGGCAGCAGTGAAGCTCAATAAGATCAGGGTCAGCCGCTGTGTCGGTGTTTGCAAGCTTGCTCGGTGTGCAGCACTTTTTTAAGGAGGAAAAGGAGCGCTTCACTTCTATCGAGCATCAAATCAAGTGAGACGAGGCAGCTGGGTTGCTCTGCATTATAATATCACTCAAAGGAATGAGGAACATTAAAAGGCTCTCAGCACTCATATTGCGGTGAGTGGCTATGAGCAATGATGGGGACTCGTTCAATTACTGGCACAACCACAGGGCTCCTTTCCAGAGCTGCACCTGTACCTTCCCATACCTGCATTTACTTATTATTATTTCACTCTGCATCTGTATTATTTAGCATGAACGCAAAAGCATAAGGAGTGATAAAGGGATAGTTTCCACAAAAAAGTTTAAAAGGACTGAATGTATTTGAAACAGAAACCATTATTACACCTTTATAACATAAATGTATTTACTGTCAATTTTGATAAATAATTAAACCTTTATAACATAAATGTATTTACTGTCAATTTTGATAAATGTATCCCAAATGTATACAAAAAAAAGAAAAGAAAAAGTTATTTTGTTTCTTCTACTTTCTGAAGCTTGGGGTAACTAAATGTCTTTGAATGGAAAACAGCTGCATATATATTTCTCAATTTTTTCTTTTGCATTCCACTGGGAAAAAATAAATAACAGCATGCAGGTTTGGATGAACATACGAGTAAATGATGACAAAGTTTCCATTTCCGGGTGAACAATTCTTTTAAGACTCGTATGCTTTCAGGGTCAGAGTGGATGTGTAACAGACAATGATATGGCATGAAAACATCCCTCGGGAGGCAGAAACTCTGTAAGGAAGCCTCACTATATGCTGCCCTTCAGTTGTACAAGGCCAGAGCTCAGGGCTGGCAGGGTATTTTTACTCCACTGCTTACGAGTGCAAAACCCTTCCGACACGTAGAAAACTGCCTGGCAAAGTTCAAGCGATTATATTGAGACGAGCGCTTCGGAGAAGGAGATCGGTCTCACCGAGTTAGCCGCTTATTCTGCATTGAAACAGCGGGTAAATTATAGACCTTGTGGCCGGCAGCTTAAATATGTATGAGGGTAAGATGACAACAATGACGGCGTTGAATCGCCGCAAACGTTTCATCTCCGAACATCAGGTGAGCCGAATACAGAAAGGAGAAAGGGTAAAGCTGCCACGCTACTGTGTAATTGTGCTATTATACCTCAGCAGCAAGCCTACAGTCAAACCCCGCTGTGCCTTTGTGCCTTCTAAGTACACAGTTTATTCAATGGGGTATTTTCTGTGAATCAGTGTGAAAATGGGTTCACCGTCAGTAAAAAACATGGGATTAGCACTTTTATAAGGGCCCATGGAATCTGCACCGTGCCTCTTTTGTGCAGAGAGGAGGAGAACAACACAACCAGGGCAAGAGATTTGATTTGTCACAGTGAATACCTCCAAAACACACACAAAGAAGCAAACACTGTGTCTGCGGGGTTCAGAGAGAATGATTCCATTGTTATAAAGTTAACTGCACTGTGAAATGAAATTGATGCAGCACTAGAAGCAAAACGCCACGTTCAGGGTATTTAAATGAACCTGGCGTTTATGAGTAACAGAAGGCCACGAATGGAGTGAATTTTAATCAGCCGAGCGCGAGCGTGCCACACATTTGTCTCGGGCGTGCGTAAAGTTAACTACATCTGTCTGCATTCGGCAGCGATGACAAGCCTTGGGTTCTCCCCGTCTGTAAATAATGCATGCTGCATGGTGCGATATCTAAACGCTCGTTTCTCCCTCACACCTGGATGGGGCCGAGAGGTAAAACGCGGCGAAAGGTTGCAGAGGCTAATCGCCCGCGCTGCTACATTAATTACCCCGCAGAAGAGCTCGTGCGCGGGGCCTGGTCATGGCAAGAGCTGGGTTTCTGCTGTAATTCTCAATTAGGAAGGAACTCGGAGTGCGTCCGCACACACATACTGTACACATTGTCCTCCCACAATGCAAATTGTCGGGCCAGCTTTCCCAGCAGGGAAAGACAAAGGGTAAGAGGAACATAATAACATTTTGCCCTTTTTCATTTCCTCTCCTCCCTCGGTTTTAGTCTCTTTGTCTGGCGCTCTCTCCGATTAAGCTAGCCTGCTGCTGCCTAGGCTCTTGGACACATGCAATGGTGATTAGGGCTTCACACACCTTTGTGCTTTGGATGGTGGCATGAAGATAGCAAGCCACAGGATCACGGTAAACTTCAAAAAGCATAATACATGTGACGAAAATGACTATGAGAGCGACGAAGGAATTTCAATTCCATGCATATCACGTTAGCAACATCCAATCTACACAATCGCCCAGATCCCCTGCACAATCAGGACGAGAGCTGATTATAACACCTGTTCATTCTGCCATGCATCTGCCAATAGAGGCACTGTGACAATACATACCGTATAGATATTCAGCATAAGGATCCTTTCCCAGAGCACAGTGGTGTCTAAAAGTGGCATCACTGAGTGGAAATGGATGCTCACATCATTGCACAGCGGGGAGATGGGCTGACTTAGCAGCGACTGTGAGGAAATCAATACGAGCGTTGAAATAACCCCGTTGATATGCATATTCATGAAGCTAAAGCAAGGGGCAAAATTCCACTCAGGCGCTTGTGTCTGACTTTATAAGAGTCCGCTGATATGGCACCGCTCCAAACGGGTACTCGTTCAGTTTAATACATCAGGAAGATGTTTTTACTGCCTGGACTAAGCAAAGCAAAACAAAGCAAAATAAAATATAGTAATTTAAGAAATTATAGACATATATACACAATAGAAAGTACTTTGCTTCTCTTCCAAAAATAAGTCATTTTAAGTTTCAAAACAGGGTTCCATGCCATTTTCTATTCGCTTTTCCACTAAAGTAGAACATTGCAAGAGTCAAAATCATTTAATAAAGATATGCACAACTTGTTTTGTTTTTGTTTTTCTCACTCAAAATTATTGTTTGAACCGAGCCCCTTTAATGCGCTGAGAAATCCGGGAGAGCAATCCTACTAATTACAGAGATGGATTTCATATCGCAAAAGTCCACAGTACCATAAGAGTGACTATGGGAACACTCATACTCGCAGTTATATCGTTCTTATCCTTCCTCCTCTCCTTTCCTCAGCGTCTGAGCCACGCTGAACAAATGTTCTACAGCACAAAGCTTTTCTTCTGGACTAAAATATCACTGCACCAGGAAAGAGAGCCAGATGGCACTGCACCAGCGCTGGGATAAGCATAGCTTTCTTAGTCTGCCTTTCATACCCATACATCTGAGAGTGTGTGTGCCCAAGTATATGAGATTTACAGCTGCTCTATGCAGCAGAGGGAGTAATGAACGGAATTTACTGTGTTACAGAGCAGTGTCAGTGATGCACACAATGCTCCGCCGTATTTATGAATTCACTGACACCAGGTTCTCCCTGCAACGGAATGGGTGATATGTCAAATCTGATAATTGCATTGAGATCGAGCCGACGATGGCCACCGAAACATTCTACTTTTCGTCTGTGCCTGAGAAACAATCTGTTGCTGCATTCATAGTTACGCCACCCAAATGTTCCCTCAGCATTAGCCTTTCAGCTGGAGGCGGGAGGCAGATGAGCAGGATTGGCGCTTGATCCTGAGCCAAGAGCTTCAATATTTCATCTCCAATCATTTTTGATTCTTTTGAAAGGAGGAGGCTGCTGTCAAGAAATCTCTGTTCCCCCCAACTGACAGAGATGACACGGGAAGGCTTGCGAAGGAAGCAGTGAAAGAGAGTATAAAATTTCACTTCCACATTTAAAAGCTTTGAACTATAGGCTACTTCCTTTCAGGAGCCAATCGCATTAATTCAATTAAACTGAAAAACAATATTCACACTGCTCTTAGAGTAATTATAAAGAATAATATTTTACCAACACTGATTTTATTTTAAAATTCCCCTTTGTGCTGTCCTAGATACGGTGGGTTTATAGCAGAGTATTTGTGCGGAAATATAGGCAGTTTTGTGGGAGGACAAACAGGAGGATTATTTTGAGAGCATGGCCAGAAAAGTATGGTTAGACTAAATCCCAGTCCATGACGGTGAGTAGAGATTAATTTCATCCCTATCCATCTGTCAGGAATTTAGTTATGGGCACCTGCTAGAGCAGCTTTTCCTTTCTCCATCTGCAACTTTCAAACAGGAAGTACTGAAAATAAAGTAATTCCGCAACACTTTTCCTGAAGGTACATTCCTTGAGCAACTTCATTTTGCATTCCTGTTTTAGTTTAATTACTTTTGGGATGCTTATAATCTACCATTATAATTTCAATTTGATCCCTCTGAAAAAATGGTAACATCTCAAGTCAAAAAAACTTATTTAACATCACTGAATCAACCTAAATTCATACCAACAAAGTAAATGTTGATGGGTTAAATCAGGTAACCTTGCCTTGCTGTTTGTCTAAATTGCTATATAAATAAAGTAGTATGGTATGGTGGGTAGAAATAGCTTGTTAAGGTAACACTTGCAGGTTTCCCCATATTAACAGTAATATTACAATACTAATTAATTAAAGTCAAATGTATAACATGTCAAGTGTTACCACAGTACAGAAAAGTTTCTAGAGGTAAGACTACTGGCTTCAAAAGTAAGCACATGACCAAACACACATTCGTACGGGAGACATGGTAGTTACCAAGTTTTTGTTGCCATTCTTGCAGAGGGGACCCCGGAAAACTCCCTTGATGTTTCGAAAGTGTCCATTGCTGAGGTGTGTGGAGCTGATGACAATGTAGTAACACGCCATGGGGGACCTGAAGCTGCCATGCACAGAGTTCAGCCAAAGAGAGAGAGAAATAAGTCCACCCAACAAGCCTTTTCTTTTGTTTCTCTGTTTCTCAGATGATAGGCACAAGCTCACTTTCACTCAGTCAGGAACGGAGCGAGCAGGTTCCCTCATCCTCTCGGATCCTCAAACATCAGTCATTTCAGCTCGGTCTGTTACAGTCACTTTGGGGGATTTATGTGGTGTGCCTCTGCTTCTTATAGTAGCCTCCAGCAAATGCGCTATCCCACTCTCTCCTCTTCTGTACAGCAGAAACGAGAGTAAAGGAGAGCTGCTAACTCGTTCTTTCCTCTTCCTCAGTCTCGGCTCTCTGCGCTGGGCTGAAGTGTGTCTGGGTTGAGTCTCCTGCTCGATGCGCAAGTGATACGCGCTAGTGAGAGAGCTCCGCTGGGTCTGGCAAAGGAAAGCATGGTGTTATAGCGCACCGTGCGTTGCCGGTCCAATGAACGGGGCCAATGGCGAACAAGCCTCTGGTCTGATGGTGAGGACTGGGATGAGAATTGCATCTGTCACATGCTGCTTTTCCAGATCCACTGAGTCAGCCTCTACTCTCCAGCCAACCAGGATTCAGCATCTTTTTCCTCTCACACACCCCCTCTCTCTCCCTCATTAGTCTCTCTCTCTCTCTCTCTCTCTCTCTCTCTCTCTCTCTCTCTCTCTCTCTCTCTCTCTCTCTCTCGAGTGCGTTCTTTATCAGGAAGAAGAAGCTGAGGCAGCAGTCAGGAGCAGGTAAAGGAAGGCTGAAGCGCTAAGAGAGAGATGCTTCGGTATGTGTTACAACCACTATCATCCATCTTTTACCAGGTTAATGTTTGTGAGAGCTGCTATAAAAAGATTTATGTAAGAATACAGATCAAATCAAAATCTAAAAACTGGAAATCAAAAGGTTCAGGTGGTGAAGTTTACACAAGTTGAGGAACTGTGGAAATCCATAATGCCATTGTAATTTGCATGCTGATATGATGTAACTGAAGACTCATGACTTCTTTATGAAGAAAATTACATTATAGATGCTAACTGAAGAAAGATCAAACAGCAATTTTTAACTCATTTTATTTTAATGAAGAGTGGAAAAAACAAGCTTCAAAACAGTGTGCCGTTTGAGTATTGGGAATATGGTGTCAGAGTTCTATGGATGCATTGCATGCCTATTAAGAACTATACTGACTGCAGCACTAAACAGAAAAAGAAATAAATAGAACCATACAGGCTTCTACAGAGCATGTGGTGGCAAGAAAACATGCCAGAGAGAGAGAGAGAGAGAGAGAGAGAGAGAGAGAGAGAGTTCCCTTCCCACCCCCCAATTTTAGAAGAGCAATAAAGCCTCGTAACTAAGCAACGCAGTTTCTGAATCAATTCTAAATTGCATACAGTAGGAGAGGCAGATGTAAGGGGCAAGACGAGTGGGTGCACACATGTACAAATGTGTCTTTCAATATGGTAAGAGACATTGTAACTGCACCTTTACAATAATAATAATAAAAAAAATGATGGGAAATATGTCATTTGTGGGTTACATTAATGAAAACTCCAGCGACAGGAAAGACGTCTTGGCATGTTTGAGACTGCAGCATAATTGAATGGAGTGGAAGACAGATATCTTGAGAAGCACTGTGACCAACTGCCAATTAAAATTAACCATCAGGGGCTGATTTCAAATGAGAGAACAAATGCTGGAATTGGTGTTTGAACCTGCTCTTGAAAATAATTCATATGTTCTAGAGCAGCCTAGATAAGGTTGAAACAGTAATTTAGTAATTGTCCAAGAAATGCAACCACACACAATAATAATAATAATACACATTTTGTGCAGAACTACTTCCTTCTGCCATAGATTCAAACCTCGAGTTAACAGTTTAACAGTTGAGGCCAAGCTTCCGTTACTAACTCTAAAACGACACTTTAGAAACAACACTTTATGTAGAGTAGAGTATGAGAGAAGGGTCGACTAAACGACTGTAGTACCAACTACCAACATCTCATTCTTCAGGTTGATGTCCATAATATTATATCCAAAAAAGCAGTTTGAATGTCCGCAAAGGAATGCGGTATGTTCTCTGTCTTTCCCATAACAGTGCTAAACTTCCTTGTTCTGACTCACTTGTAAAAACAGAATACATGAACGCTGAACGGCCGTTGACGGCGTGGAGCTCGCATCTGCGAAAGAACTGTAAAAAATTGTAAAATAAGCACTATGCTTATTCAAGAGGATGCCAATGGCATAGAACATCCAATCAGTTATTATTTTTGTATGTTTAACAGACGTCAGCTGAATTATTCAATGATCGAAAAAGAAGCTCTTGCTTTGCTACTTTCGCTACAACACTTTGAGGTTGATCTCGTTTTTAGTTCTAAAACTTACAGGATATTCTTATAATATGATGACCTCTTAGATGTGAAAAGCTCAAGGAAAATTTGATTTCTCAGTTCAGCACCCCTTTAATCTTACTATGTATATACTGCTGTGTAAACACTATAGAGAAAATATAGCCTACTGTTTAACATTTCTGTTATCCCACATAGCCCAGCCTTATGCTTGTATTGAAATGTTGTTTTTTTAATGCATACTTATTTAAACATACTAATGCTATAAAAGAACAGTGAACGAAAAGCATTCAGCTTTGATTAAATCCAGCAATACCTAAACATTTTTTTTTACAAAAGATGGATGATTTTGAGATGGCCTTTAAACTGCTTAAACAAATCATCATTCATTATTTATCTAATGCATTTATTGACCACTGAATCATTAGGTTTGTAATGAGTGTGGTGTGGACCATTTCGCTGAGAGAAAACATCAAATGCATTTCCGATAAAGAAGCATCTATTCCCCTTAACCAGCCGATGACTTCAACCACAAGGAGACAATTACTAGTAAACTAATGGAAAAAACATAGAATGACCTGCTTTCCTTGCAGTAACAGCCATTTCTATGGAGAGAAATATCACTGAATAATAACCGCAACCATAAGGAAGAGGAAGAAGAAAGTTTTCCACAGAAGTCTCTTAGTTTGACCTGTCAGCTGTCAGGGAGATTTGTTCCAAGTGAAAAGCTGCACTTCGCTGCTGCTATTGGTGTGGTCATGCAGCATACAGTGGTATTCAGTTAAGGCCATGCACATAAGGCAGATTGGGCCCCTGTTTCCATCTGTCTTTCTGTCAATACTCGTTGAGCTGCCTACCAACCTCTGCAGTTCAAGACAATGTGCAACCACAGGCTTTAGAAATAACTTGCGTGTGGGTGGTTCGATTCTTCTCAGAAAACAATCTTAATATATTCTGCAATCAGCAGACTTATGATGACTATATCTTGGAAAGCAGGACGTGTCATTATCAAGAACCAGCAGTAAAAGGTGCAGTCTTATTTTTTTAACATCTACAATACATAAAGACACAATCCAGAGTAATTTCTCTCAGTTACTCGCCAACAAAGACATAGCTACACAGCCAAATCTTGTAACTACAGCGCTGTTTCATGGTCTGATGATAAAGCTCAGTTGTTGGAAAGGACAGGCTTTGTTCTTTATAATAATGGCATTCAGATCTGAACAATGAGCCGAGTGCACAAATACAAAATTAGCTTTGACTGATTGTTACCTGTGCGATCGCCTCGGCACTGCCTCCCACCCAACATGCGTGACATTTCATAAACCAGAAAATTACAAAACCCCATTATTCTTCTAAATATGCAGCCAAGCATGCAACAACTTTCATTTCTCTTATGTTAGCACAGCAGTTCCTGGAATTGTGAACATGGCAATTAAACCGATCTGCTGTCATCTTCCCCTGTGTGGTTCAGGTAGTAGAAAAGTTTTTGCCAGCATGACAGAAAACTTTCAACAGATGTGATGTTGTTAGAAGAGCAGGATTTCTGCTGAGAGGATCATTTTCTGTTTTCCATTAGAACCGATTGTGGACGGGGCTTAAAGTCGTCTTGAAAATGCAAAAAGCTTCTCTTCCCTATTGTGACGTAAGTGAAACAGCTTCTGGGGGAAAAAAAAAAACAGTAGGAGGGGACTTGATTTTGTCCAACGGGAAATGATTGGATGGTTCTGGTTTGCTATTGATGTGATGTCATGTGAGTGACAGGTTGATCTGTGATGTTCAACATGTCAACATCTGTGACAGATGAATGAAAGTCTTACAAGATTGGAACAACATGAGGGTAAGTAATTATTGACAGAATCTTCATTTTGGGGTGAACTATCCCTTTAAAATTGGGCAATTCCAGCCATATGGATGTAACATTTGCTGTTTTATTTTTCGTAATCACATTTATAAGGAAAAAAAACAATGTTACGGACATGGGGGTTCTCCGCTTGGGACGTGACCACTCTGAAAGTGGGACTAAAAGACTGCTTTAAAACTTTTTTAAAGCACCTCAAACAGAAAGCACAAAGCCTTTCTTTAAAGTCTATTTCGTTTTGTAGTAATTGTATCTTAATTGTAATGAATGTTTCATTAACCAATTGCCCGGATTTAATAAAAAAGAAGTAAATAGGCAGACAATAGATAATCATGACACGGAGGCGCCGGCACGTGAACTGGAGCGGTTTCATCAATGAACCGAAAATTAGCGTATAAGGCCTACTTGCCTCACAGACATCTACTTTTAAACAGAACAATTCAAAACTAATGGCGCTTTTCCACTACACAGTACCGGTTCGAATCGGCTCGCCTTGCCTCGGCTCGCTTTTGGCTCCGTTTTCCATTGCAGATAGTACCGCCACAAATAGTACCCGGTCGTCATAGCGACGCCG
>JAOTRC010000043.1:20569495-20588224 GCA_027497675.1 Cyprinella lutrensis
CAGCAGAGTTTTTACCTCCTGTTCAAATACCAGAGCCTTCTTGGGACCCACCACTGTGGGCAGAACCCCTCTGAACCGAAGTGGACGCGTTCTGAAGTGAATAGCGCACCCGTTTTTATAGTATTCAGGACCGACTGAGATACACTGGGAAGAATTTTCCATTCCGCCAGTAACTCTACTAAGAGAACCAGCCTCTCGAGTCTTGCCTTTGGTTGAATATCCCGAGCGACAGATGCAGCGCCCTGTAGTGGCGCACCGGCAAGGAACAGCTGGCCTGACCTCGGAGGGGGCGAGCCTCCCACAGGAAATCGCTCGCCGAGTCTAGGTTAGTAGAACAGACCCCTGAGGGCACCAGGAAAGACAGGGCACTGTGGTTCTGTGAGGTGTACTCAAGTCTTTCACAATGAGGACCACCCTCAGAGTCCTAGCGTTGATTGTGTCAGGATTTTTTCGACGCGGCCTTCTTGGCGACAATGACCCCGCGAAGACTTTTTTGTTGGGGGGAGGGGGGGAGCACGAGACACAACACTCTGTATTTGTTGCACTCTTTTAACAGAACTATTCGGCAGCTGAGGCTGCCCTCACCCAGCAGCCCCAGGAATTTTTACTTTAAGGGGAATACACTTCTGAAACACTGCTGACTGTCTTTTTTTCTTCCTGGAACCTCTTGTGCCAGTGAAGCACATAGGGGATCTACTAGTGTTCTCAGTAAGTGCAAAGTGTCTGGAAATTGGGCATAATGACTCGGAGGTCATATTCAAACCAAGACACGGATACGTGCCTAAATCCCTCAACACATCATTCAGGACCCAAGTTATTTCCCTGTCTGCCCTACCAGTTCATAATGAGGAAGAAAACATAGGCCTCCATTGCCCAGTCAGGGTGTTAAGAGCCTACGTATCTCACTCATCTGTTTTCAGACAGACCGAGCAGCTCTTTATTTTCGTTCGTTCGAAACAGCCCCTATCCAGATGGATAGTTGATGCCATAGCAAACTGCTATCGGTTTAGAGTCAAGTACCACCTGCCCCGCTGCCGCAGGACAGCCAATAGGCATGCTAAGCCACCTTGCCTGTGTCCTTACTTCTGCTTGTAGATCACCTTCTCTTCCTAAAAGAATCTATAAAAGAATTTATATTTATTTTACATAAAATTTACCAACTTTAAAAATATATATATATACTTGAAAAAGAACCAATAAGAATCTATATTTAACTTAACTAAAAAGTTAAATACAATATTTAACTTTTTTATATAACAATTTAAACTTTGAAAAAGTATAATAATTAGTTCATGTAAATAATATTGTTTACCACTTAAAGCTTTGTGCAAAACCATGTAGGGAGGCAGACTGTCTGTACAAATATCCATATGCGAATGGAATATGATTTTGCCGAATATCCACTTCAAATGTCATTTCATTAAGTGCACATGCAGCTCTTCTTATGATTTTCAATACAGAATCTAGGATTTGAGGCTCAGACTATGATTAAAAAAGCCAGCTACTGTACATAGGCAGAGGTCACAGGAGACTGATGGTGCAGTAATTGGAGAGATAAGGAGAGAAAGACACAAGGATTCAGATGGCTGTGTGTTCAGAACCGAGTGCCTTGGTATTGACAGCAGATCAATGCCTGTGGTCGTGTATGTACGGATATAAACAATACAGCCAAATGCTGTGGTGAAGGTGATTGTTTGAAGATGACCCTGATCCTGCTGGAAAACAACCCTCTCTCTTGCCCTTTGTGCTCAGCGGGCATGAGATATCACATTCAAACACAGAGACGAGGCGTCAGCCTTCAATCCTGCGACAAAATCAAGAGGAGGAGAGAAAAAGAAATCAATGCAAGACAACCTGGAAGAAAACAGGATGCTACTCACTATCTCCCCCTGATGCAACCAATACCTAAAGTGATAGCAGGTGCTTGGGCTGCAGTCTCAGGCTCAGACAGACTGATCGATGCCTGGTGTCCTGCATTAACTCCAGGACGCACGTTTCTTCTGCCAGACTGAACACGATACCATGTGGTCAAAGGGTTTAATCTTACAATTCATCCCGCAAACAATGAAAATGTTTGATCGTGAGAATCCATCTCCAGTCTAGACATGATCAGCTCCCTCAGAAACTTGTTCTGGTTTCTTGATGGTTCATTTCAGTCTGTTTTTTACAAGAGTAATGGTTCAGATTTGTCATGCTTCACTAAGGCACAGTTTGGTAAATGCTTGGTATGCCACTATGGGGTGTGCAGGTTAGATCTGAGTGAAATGGATAAGTGATAAAAAAATGTAGGGTGTTTATTGGTTGTTTAATTGTTGGAGGCAGGTCTGAATGTAAATTTGCAGTCATTTGGAAGAAAATGGCAGTTTTAAGCAGACTAAATGATTATCAAACGTCACCCGAGAGCCACACCCTCTAGTAATAGTTTTTGATCGAAGAGAAGACAAGAGAAGTTTCAAAGGGGGAGGGGAGGGTTTTTTTAAATATGAAGTGCACAGATAAATCCTTTATATTAAAAACTACAATATTACATATAAAAATAAGAATAGTAAAATTTCATTTCATGATGACTTTAAGTCATACCCATAAGACTTTCATTATATGTGCACTGATACTGTAAATGTTTATATGTGAATAAAAGTCCCAATTAAAGCTCTGCATCATAAAGCGATCATGTATCTTCTAACAACTTAGATTAAACCGCTGGATTCATATAGATTTATTTGATCTCTTTATCAACATTTTGAAGTGTCATAGTTTTGGTCTAATATATTTTAAAATTGAGGCACCGAAATCTCTCAGATTTCAGTCAAATATCTTTGTTTGTGTTTCAAAAATGAACAAAAGTCTTATGGGTTGGAACTATGAGGGTGAGTCAATGACAGAATGTCCATTTTTGGGTGACTATTTAAAGCCACAGTACCAAAAAAAAAAAAAAACCCAACAAGTTCAATCAGAAGTGAAAGGGGTTATGTAACTGCAGTATGTTTGATATTTTGATTATTATTATAAGTTCACTTCACAGAACAGGGAAAGAAAAAGAAAATAATATATTTCCTTTAAAAGAAGATTTTGTGGGACATTTTGTGAACACAACCACATAAGTGCAATTTTTTCATACAGATTTTCTGCTTCAATATTTCTCAAGAACTAAATAATTCTCCTTACATTATCCATGGATATCGCATAAAAGTACTGCCAAAGATTCCATAAATATTTGAAAAGGAAACATTGGGTTCAAATTGAACATCCAATTCAGCTTTGCCAAAGGCACGCCCAGGTCACACAATCATTCGCATGTAAAGTGGCTGCAGAGTTGTGGGGTGGCAGCGACCCATCCCTGGTAATGGAAGAAGAAACAGCCAGCCAGTGCGCACAAGACAGATGGTTCCCCTCCTAGAATACATCTCATTTAATGATCTCATTCTAGTGGGTGTCATGCTCTCCAGCTTTGCTGTTGCTGGCAATTCTCAGCCTGAGTGGAATCATCTATGTATCATATAATTATAACGACCTGCGTCCGGCCCCGCGTTGTCATGCTGGATCTCATGAAAGTAAATGGAGCTTTATGGTGATAATGCTAGAGTGAACATATCCCTTATCTCCCTCGTCGCCAAGCAATAAAATGTTTTGGCCGCAGTTAACCATCATAAAAACAGAAGAATAAGGGAAGGGATGGGGAAAAAATAATAGCTCGATACACTTATGTAGCTCCCATCTTAAACAAAGTAATTACCTACTCCAGTCGCATGCTGTTGAAATGAAACCGAGTGCATACCGCTCCATAATACATATTTGCATAGTAAAAATATCATCATTGCCCATCAACAAAGGTGGACTAAGCAGGCTTTTAAATCTTGTTTGCTCGAGAAATTCTATTAGCAGTTTGAATTCTCCATCTTTCCGACCGCCAAGATGCCTCCCCACCCCATCCACTCCAGCAAAATGCATCAGCCTTCCTATTTGTCTTGGTAATAGGTCTAGGTAAAGCTTTTACTCTCCACACAAATTACCACTATAATATGCTCTGTTAATCTATCTAGTCAGACCTCAAATTTAAAAAGGGACATTTCGCTGAATGGAGGAATTTTCAATTGCAGGCAGATATTAGATTATTCTCATCTTGATGGCCTGATGTGCTCTTTTTCCATTCGGATTTTGGCTCGGTAATGGGCTTGTGTGGATATTTCATTCACCACACTCTATGCAGCTGACTGCTGAATAGGCAGGAAATGGATGTGATTTTATGGCAATTGACTGAATCAATAATCTCCATTTGTGGCTGCGCATTGTTGTGGGACGTCTTACTGCAAATTAAACCTTTATGAGAAGACAACTGAATAATAGCTGCTTTCTCCAAAGCAGTATAGTAAAACATTCTTGTGACATGCTGCGAGTTTTACCAGCACATTTTATATCACGCAAATAGATATAACAAGAGGTTTCTACAAAACTGTATTCATTTACATATGTATTCGTACTGGAGAGGGAAATGAGCACATTTGCATTGCGTGTATACAATTCTGCTTCATCCCTAATTCTTCAAATCCCTTCATAAACAGGATACTTGTAACTCCTAATCCACAACATACAGGAATCCCAGCAAAGAGCACTAATCTTAAATGCAACAAAGGGCGACTACAAAGCCCTTTCATACTACAAGCACTGCATTAGTCTTCCAGAACATGAGGTGGACAAAAAGCAATTTAATGTGCATCACCATTCAAAAGTTTAAGGTCGGAAGAATTTTTTTTGTGCTTTTGAAAAAATCCTCTTATGTTCACCAAGGTTGCACTTACAAACAGTAATATTGTGAAATACTATTGCAATTTTGAATATATTTAAAATTCAATTAAGTTATGTAATAGGCAAAACTGAATTTCCAGCATCATTACTCCAGTCTTCGGTGTTTGTGTCATTTGAAGCACCAGAAGCCCCAGGAGAAATTCCATTGACATTTTGAAGGAAAACTTTTAAAAAAATCTATAATCAATAATGTGGTTACTATAACCTACATACTGCAAAGTCAGATATCCTGCACCAGTAATATATGCAAGGGTTACACAGAGGCAGCTATGGAGCTAAATAGGAAATGATGGTGGCACAGTGAAACATCAATCAGCGTTCCTCCACCAAGAGTGCACATGCTGCATCTTCGGTGGGGCCGAATACAGTGATGAGAACAACTTTTGTGCTGCAAGCTGACAGGTAAGACTGAGCGCATGCAAAAGTGTCAGGAGAGAGAGGGAAAGAGAACGAGTGACAGAAACAAAGACTGAGGGGCCGTGAAAGACTGTCTCTGTACATCATCCTCGAGCTTCATTTTCAACACTTTGCTGGAAAGACGCGTGGAGCTGTCAGGAATCTTTACAAATAATAGTGCGTTCCAAAATCAAGATTGCACTGCTTGGGCTTCTGGGCCCTCAGGACTAGGAGGGGGGGGGGAAGAAAGATAGTCAGAGCAAAGAACAACCGAGAACAGACAGGCTACGTGGCAGCAGGGTGAATTGGAAGCGAGGTAGCTCCTGGACATACTTTCAGGCTTCTAAGAGCCGGTTTTATTCTATATTGATTTTCAAATGCTTTACTTGCTGTCTTGTTATCCGAGTTCCAAACAATATGCTGTTTTACCCAGAGATCACCAAGGTTAGATCAGTTCGCTCTTTGGTGTGAAAAGCACTGGGCCTTATAGATCTCACCGATCAATGCTTCACAACATGAATGATCTGTAACACCAATCTATTCGCTCTTACTAAGTGAAGTGTTTTACAGTTTTTGAGGTACGGATAAAACACATAAACATGTGAATATTTTTTTTAACAGCACTGGATGGATCCAATAGATATACATAGGCACCCTTCCCTCAAGTTCAAAAAGATTGAGTCGTAATTTGAAATGTGTATGAATTATTTTACTCCATTAACCTCCTATCTTGACTGGGAAGGAGTGATGTTCGCCGGAACACTATTTTCACTACACAACAGAGAACATGCTCTTCTACCAGCTTGATCCCAGGGGGTAAAGAGCCAGATACCCTACTGTTTGATCATAGTTAAGATGTCATCCAGACTGATCCATTACACTTCTTCAAGATATAAAACAGCCTGGTGAAATACTTAATGTCTGTGCTTCGCATTATCTCCTTCTTATTTTTCATTAAAATGATCTATTTTTAGTTTCTTTGCCATTCAATAACCTGGTCTCAATGCACTGTCTCGCCAATGACATTTCCCTCAGTACAATCTGAAAAACTGTTGTGAAAGTCAGTGTACTATGAATGCTCATTGCTCTTTTATTGATCCCATTTTGCCCAGGCTCATGCAGATTCAAGCTCCTGCAGCAACCAAAGGCATCATACTTTCTGCCACTGCCGATATTATCCCCACCGATTTATGAAACAGCTTGTGGCAGAGATGTACAAAAGAAGCATCTAAAATTGTGGAGGGGGTGGGGTGGGGGGTGTTGTTTCCATTTTGGTTTGATAACGGTCATGTTATAACGACTGTTATCTGGTGCTGGAATTAGTTATTCTACAGCTTGCTATAATGCAACCACAAAACAAAATGTGTCCCTGCTACAGTTTTGGTAACATTAGAATTAACTGGAACTCAAATCTCTTCATTCAAGACAAAACATTGCCACCAGACCAAGAAGTGATAATTCATATCAGCATTATATATAAATAGAAATATTATATTATTACATATAATCACAGTTTCAAACCAAAAATGAGAAAATTCTCTAGGCCTACTAGACCTTATCTCTGAATAATTATGATTAAATTGTGCATAATCTCATTAATATTTAAGAGCTAAACTGATGCCATAACTAGCACCTGTGTCCCACCTCACAACTGTCCTCACCACCAAGTGACACCCATGTTAAGAACAATGACAGACCTTGCCAAAACAGCAGCTGTTCCCTTGTCCAATGCTGTGTAAATAAACAGAAGGTCACCAGCCGTTAGATACATTTTTTATCGGCTGTAATACAAAGTAAAGCTCTTCGTCCTAATCTAGGAGACAGAGCAATCACAACAGTGCGGTAGACAATCCTCTCCAAATAAATGCTGCATGAGTATGTGCCTGAGCGTTGGAGAACTGTTCTGGTTATGAACATCCATCCACAAGAACACATATTATTTGCAGCCTCTCACACACCACCTCATGGCAGGTGCAGTCCTGTGCTACAGTTCTGAAGACAGTTCATGAAAATTGACTGCAATGTGCTCCTTTTCACTTCAGTTCAACTCAGTAGAAGGTGAAGCACTTTAAATTCATGTGAAGGGCAGTCACTCTCCTGGCGTGCGGTATAAAATTACATAACCATAATTTATCAGGTAGCATCTCCTGGAGACAGAAATGAGGGCCGGTCATGTGATATTTCAGCAGCTGGTGGATCCACCCCCACACTCTTGCCGCTGCACGTGAAGCCATCAGTGCCATATAAATCACATCTGAGACACCAGGCCGTTTTTCATTTCAAGCAAAGTGGCCATTTTGTAGTAAACTCCAAGCATGACCAATTTGCACACCAGAATATGAGTTTGTGCCATCCGCGAACGGAGTGATTAAGTGAGCGTAAGAGTGCCCGCCTTTCACTGAGCGGTGTACCTATTGAGAATTCCAGGTGAGGTTAAATGCATTTTAATAGGTCTCACTCACGCTGCAATTCAAAAGAACGTCATTTCAGGTGCAGAACCAGTGGTCAGTGCTGAAGGCAAGGGCTCAGTTTCTTTGAGTAGCCAAACGATTCAATCTAATTATGCTTTTTTTGTTGCAGTAGAGCAACTGAGAAAACTCAGTGGGGCCTCTACACACATTTCAACACCCGAGACACCTTGAGATTTAGGTGCGAGAAAGACTGTACCAGTCTTCTCACCAGGGAGCAACTATGCTAATCAACATGCTGTTAGCATGAAATACGCTGCATTCAACAGATGCATTTTAACTCCTCATCTTTTAGGTCAGTACAGTACTTTCCCTATTCTTCTGCAATATGGACATGCCAATTATACTGTGCCTGACTGTAAGCAATTCAAAAGTCATAACCATAAATGTTACAGTGCTATTAGCCATGGTGCTAATGTCTATGAGATGAAGCACAGCATGATAGCATCTGAAGAGATATGCCAACTAAAAGTTCAATCTCTGCCTATAAGGCTACCTCAAATGCTTTACTTCAAAACGTGGCATTAAAAAGATTAATTTAAAAGACTTAATATCCTTCCAAAAAAAGGCTGAAGACATTTTAAAAACCAAATGCAGTAAATGCAAAAGAAAAAATATATCCTTATGAAGATAGAGAAAAACAGTTGTCCACTGGCTCTTGTACAATAAATTGTATGTGCATGCACCCAAATGATAATTGAAATTTAACTCTATTTAATAAATAAGTAAACCAGTTCTTTTGAGTTGATGTTGGTTCACATCAGAGGCAATGCAAAAAGCATGCCAGACCATATATATATATATGTGTGTGTGTGTGTGTGTGTGTGTGTGTGTGTATTTATAATATAAATATAAAGTATTCATAAATTTTATCTTTCTGAAGCTTTTCATATGTATATGTTTACGTTTTAGATGCTGTCAATGCATTTACAGTACATTGTGCATTTACTTTAGCACATAATTTCAGTTATAAAGTAGAAAAAAATACTACTTTTAATTTTATCAATCACACCTTGAGACATACTTAGATCTATTCCCAATTCAACGTCTATTAAATTCCGTTCTCTCTCCATGCGCTCAGTGCACAATAACTCTGCAATGATATCAAATCCATTTGAGTTCAAAACTGAAGCAGTTAATTTTCCTGTGCATGTGCTAATTATCGGGAGGTGGGCACTTCGAGCAGCAGCAGACACATCATTAAGTTTTAACGGGACCAAAGGTTATCCAGCCTCCAGCGATTCAGACAGATTGGCAAGGTGTGGACACTTAAAACACATCTATTCCATTTGAGATTAAGTTTACACTGAGCACCTCCCCCCTGCTTCTCGATTGAGTGCTAATGAAGTCCCTATTTATTGAGATCATCTATTTCAGTGACACCTGAAAAAAGGAGACTGCCGCTTGTGTGCCACAAAGTAACGGCTCAGAGCGGCAATTCCTGCTATGACCCACAGAGGGCCAGTTCATGTCTTGTTTTAATTAATAAAAGCCATTGATTGATGGTAATGATCAATGGTTAACACACATCTTTGATTTTATGGCTTCGGCAAATGAAGTGTCACTGATAAAACTTAATATGATGGATTTCTTAAGTGGGTGAGGCAGTGGAGCGAGTTTGACTCATCATTCTCAGAAAAACATTTTCATTGCATTCAAATGTGAACTTCTGGGTTCCCTCATTTCGTTCTGTGCTATTAACTGCTGCCTGCTAAGAGCAACTGCTGAAATTCAACATTCGGCACAGAAGTGTCATGCCCACGTGCCCCCTCCGATTTCTGAGCCGAGTACGTCCAAAAAATACAGTATCTTTGATATTCCATGATTGGAACAGGTAATCATGAAAAAAAGTGTCCGTGACAAACCACACATTCATGTCAAAAATTAAGTCACATGATTGCTGATTGTTCAGCACCATTACTAGTCCAGTTGTGTCACATTATTTGCACATTATCATGCTCTTTTTGCATTCATTTGAAATAGAAACATTTGGTAACAGTAAAAAAAATATATATATACTGTAATTTTTGATCAATGTAATGGGCCCCTGCTTTATAACAGTATTATTATTATTATCATTAACATTGAACATTGAACATTATCATTAACATTGAACATTTATAACAGCCAGAAGAACAATAGTACAAATTGGAAAACATATTATCTGTTATAAGTTAAAAATAAAATGTGCAATAACTTACAAAAAAAGAAAAGAAAAACAGTTTACTTTGCATTCAGATTATGAAGGTGTCCACATTATCACACAGTGCTGTGCCATCTTATCAGACCAAGACAAATGACCCCCTGTAGTAAATTCCAGGTAGCAAAATATTCTAATGAAAGCAATTCACATTTAAGGGCAAGTGATGACAAAACTGGATAATGGGCAATAACTATTACATTTCTGACAGTTACCTGTCAAATAGACCTACATTTTTTACCCTGCTCTTAATATATAAAGTCTGGATTGTACAGCATCAAAGATAAGATATTTGTTTAATTACATGCAAGAGCCAAGCTCATGCATAGATTGATGGCAAGTAGATGTCAGCTATGGTGTCCCCCTTTCTGACATTTGAGTAGTTTGTTTAACATCAGACCTTATAGTAAAAAGACACCTGTAGAATGTTAACATGAAGGCAAGCAAGACTCTTGACAGGGAACTCGGGACAAATTAGATCACTTGGTCAAACTAGTTTTGTTTTATATAAATGATTACACAGGATATAGTCTTTACCACAATATGAAGTATAAGTGACAACTTTTTTCCCAAACAATTTATTTGCTCTTTATTGCCTCTGGGTGATATGACAAATGTCAAGTTGAGCTTGCAAGAACAGCCACACTAGAGAGCAGTAAGCCGATCCCTTCTTACCCCCACCCCAACACATTTATTCTCCTAGATAGAACTTGTAAGGTGATCCTGGACAGATGCTACATGGATCACGTGCAAAACTTACATCCATCAACAGAATAATGATAACACCCGAATGTAGCTCAGTGTTCATGGAAAGGCAAGAAAAGGCCTAGAAAACATAGGCATCAAGTTTTTAATCTATGAAATACAGTGATAAGAGATAGCAATCCCATGGAATACAGTTCCAAAGAATTTATATCTCTCTAACTGCTTTTCAGCTACCAGATATGTACAAATGGTGTGGTCATCATTTCTTTTGCTTTGATGAAGTACATGACTGGACTGGTCAGAAACTGCAATATTATTGATAGGCCAACTACCTTTCCAATCTTTAAAAGCACAATGTTTTTTTTTTTGTTTTTTTTTAGCATGTATTATTTGAAAACTACACCATCTTCTTTAATAAATAACATATTATAAATTACATATTAAATAGCATATTAACAATTACATGCCACAAGTACAATGTAGGCATCATCATTTTTTACCTCTTACTTACACATTATGCTGCATATTTTTGTTTGTAGCGTTTCAAATGATAAATGTTTCCATGACGCATTATTTCCTAAGTCTCCTGGGATCCCAGGACAGTGTTATCCTGTACCTGCTTATAGGCTAGGTAATCAGATTAGCTCAAGACGCAATACCTAACTTTGTTTCTGCAATTACACTGCTAAAAATCGCTGAGGATGAGGCCAAGACTTAAAGCATTAGTTCACTTCATAATGAAAATTTCCTGATAATTTCGGGGCTCCAGATTAACTTTTTTTTTACTAGGAGCGCTGTTACCCCTGAAAATTTTAGGAGCACAAGCAGAAAATTTAGGGGGACACCTTAAATCAGCTTGCAATGAAATTATTCAAATTTCCCCCAAAATAACTGTAATACTGACAAATTCTTTAACAATAAAGAGATTTAACGTACATATATTATTATATGCAGTTTTATTTTAAGTTCACAGGGCTCCAGACGCAAATTTGAAGGCAGCATCACCTCAAATGAGAACTCACACTGAGTTCTTCAAAAAACAAAACAAAAAAAAAATCTGGTAGCACTTGGGCTGACAATAAATCCATGTAGAATCCACGTAATCCGTGGAGAATGTTGCTGATTTGTGTGGACTGAAAGCCTTCTATTAGTGTTTCTCCTGGTGTCCACGCCAGCGCTGTTAGGTCTGATATCTATGGTTTATAACAGAACAATGCGCCGAATCGGAATGTTTCTCATTGGATCTCGTAGCGATGATGTTATAAATTCTGAGGTGAATTCAATGGATTTCTTCACTGAATCTCCTAGTAACAAAGTCGCGTGAATGAGATCGGACCACGACTGGCAAGTTCATGTCTTTATTTTACTGTTAATGGTTTGGGGCACTGCTCCATAGATATACATAAGAAAGGCTATGTGCTGCTCTGTCTATCATTGGTCCGGTATAATAAAGGGTCCATGAAGCATAAATGAGTAGCATATTTTCCTTCCACTTTCATTCTCAGACACACATACAGTAGCAGGTTGTGATATTTGTCTCCGTCTCCTTCCCACAGACGTTTATGCACGCTCTCTATTCTTGTGACACTCTCTCATTCCCTCTCTATTCTTGTGACACTCTCTCATTCCGGATTCATTGACGCGCCCTTAACCATGCATTTAACATGTGGCATGTTTACTGGTCGCACATGTGCGACTAGATGTAATTTCAGTCGCACACTCTAAAATTTTACTTGCAAAATGCGAACATTTGGTCGCAGTCTGGAGCCCTGAATTTACTCACCCCAATGTCATCCAAGATGTTCATGTCTTTCTTTCTTCAGTGGAAAAGAAATTAAGTTTTTTGGGGAAAAAATGTCAGGATTCTTCTCCACACAATGGACTTCAAGCGCGTGTTTAAGTACAACATGTTGAAGTCCAAATCAATGGAGTTTCAAAGGGCTTTGACACGCTTCAAAGGGCTGTGCACGTTTCCAGCTGAGGAATAGGGTCTTATCTAGCTGAACGATCATTCATTTTCTAAAAAAAATAAACATTTATATACTTTTTAACCACAATTGTTCGTCTTGTGCTGGTCTGCATCACACCAGGGATTACGTCATCACATTGGAAACGTCACGCGTCATGTCATCTATCTAAGTTATTTGTCTGTGTACTCTGGTGTAAAAAGGAAGGAAAGGGTGAAAAATTCAGTCTCATTTTCTCCCGTTTTCTCCTCCAACTCGGTAACACGGTGTAGGCAACACAGATTCTGGATGGGTTTAAAGTATGTGTAACATGTTGGTTGTGCTTGAAGTCCATTGTGTAGAAAAATCCTGAAATGTATTCCTCTAAAAATTTAATTTCTTTCCCAATGAAGAAAGAATGACATGAACATCTTAGGTGGCATTGGGGTATTATCAGGAGTAAATTATCAGGAAATTTTAATTTTGTTTTAATTTCATACAACTGTTTTGTGTTTGCAACAGACCCAAATTTAGGTTGTTTTCATTGATAAACTTCAACCTCCATTGAGCTGTTAATCCCTATGACCTGACCATAAAGTCAGTGAGAACTGGAACAGTTTGACTTGTGAACTAATCATTCAGACTGTTTTGTGAGCTCAATCAACGGATCCATTGAAAAGAATTATTTGAAAATAACCCACTATATTATGGTTGAATATAATTCACAGATGGTCAAATTGCTCTGACAAATCAAATGACCTTTGAATTTTCACACATTGGTACTGTATGCCAATATACTTGACCTTTCTGTGTTAGTACGAGTCTTTATTTTGTCACTTGGCCCTATATGCTTTGACACAAACATACAATTTACTGCCCTGGTTCTAATTGTGTAATGGAGTCACATTTCTCCAGAGAACGACTGGCTAGTAAAACGGTGCCAATAATATCCACACTCTCTAAAAGACAAGCAGCAATGAAAGACATATATTGTATGGGTTTAAAGTATGTGTGCCTCTCTAAGTACACTTGACCTGTGCATCCTCATAGGGCTTAAGTGTCCTGATCTATTAGCAGAAATACATCTCACAAAACAAAACTGCTGGTACACTAGTGCTACATGAAATGCCACAATGATGCAAATCTGATGGCACTGATAAAATCTATAGGCTAACTTTTAGTTTCACCCAGTGGAAATTAACAGATCAAAGCATTGATCTATCAGAACTGTGGTGCAGTGGATTATTCATATGCTTTAAAGAGCTGTTTGCTCATAGAGACCCAGGTTTGAATCCAACCTGGGTCATGTCCAGATGACCATTCACCCATACTTTCCTGCCTATACTTAAAGGCAATTAACAAATACAAATAAAAACCAAAATAGAAGTTATATAGTGACTTAGAGCAAGATCGTTTTCTTTATCAAATACTTGATGAAGGTTGTTTTGTGTTCGGATGCAGTCAGGGTGTGGAATTGGCTCAGGACGTGGCAGTCTGGGATGAGTATGTCAGCTCACAGAGGAGGACCTTTCTTGGCAAGCTCATGGTTTGACAGGAAAAGATTTCATCTCAATTGACAGCTGCCTGTTATGAGACCTCAGTCCCCTCCAGTCCAACTATGTTCCCTGAGGGACCTGGGCAAAGACAAACAACGATGAGAGAACCAGTTGCATGAATAACCTGCCCATGCTATGCCCGATCGAAGATTTATGGGTGACGAAATTCAAATTTCAAACTCTGCCAATGGCCTAAATAGAACAGATGAGCTACAGCCGAAGAAACTTGAACCAGAGGCTCCATGGTGCGTGCCATCTGCAAATATATCATAAAGTTCACTCCCCTATATAGACGCTGATAGCCAGGCCCAGGAACTAAAGAGCTATTTCAAAAGCTGTTAATTAACACTGACACCTGGGCCTCATTGGCCTCTTGGTGGCAAGCTGTATGGCTAGTGAAGTCTACATCTTTCAAACACCCTTTGAGCATAGTAAGATAGAGAACGACAACACATTACCATAAAACAGTGCTGATGGACGTCTGTAATAGAAGTGGAGCTTACATAGGGTGCGAAAAAACTATGCTATAACATGCCACTACTTGATAGATACTCACATAAGACAACATGCGCACTTTATATATTGTAACTTTTATTTATTGCTATCCTAGGGAATAACACTATAATGAAATTTTATTTTCATTAACTATGAGACTAATATTTTTTGCAGTTTTGCAATGGAACTATAAAGATGAGAGATTAAAACAAAGACTAAAACAATAGTAGAGAAAGTGATGTTGATTGGTGAGTTTCTGAAGAGAGAATTGCAGCAGCTAATGGTGGCATTAACATGACAATTAAAAGATTTTCCAGAGCTGACATGGAATTCTTCCGTCCTGAAAAGACGAATAGTTTTTTCAGGAAAGTGCACTATTACCAGCTCAGAACAACAGGGAATTGAGCCAACAGAATGGGAAGCTTTGGGAGCTGAGGCTGGTCTGGCAGAGAGAGAGAGAGTGAGAGAGAGAGAGAGAAATAGGCAGGTGCAAATGGAGGTTGATGTAAAGGTGAAATAAACAAACAGGGCTGAATGATAGACCAAGCAAGGTGACAAAGGAAACAACAGAATGAGAACAAGTATAGGAACTGGTTTATCCAACCAGTACTTTGTATATCCACGCACACAAACATACAAATACACAACTAAAATGACCACCTATCCATTTTGTCTACCTATTGTTTGAGTCATGTTGGCAGCATTGCTGTCCCTACGTTATCCATTATGAAAGAACAAGAGTGGAACTGGCATGAAAAGAAGGCCCTGTGCCATGCAGTTCTAACAAAAGGGCCCTCACATGTGTGTGGTTTACTGACTGAGATCCTTGGGATAACATGCCCATGCAAAAGCAAGGTGTGTTTTTTTGTTTTTGTCTTAATTTTTAGTATAATGGCGGACACAACAACAGTGACTACAGTAATCTCTATTTTGAATGACAACAAATATTGGCATGCAATATATTTATCTACTAAGCATAAACACAATCTAACCTGGAAAAGCACAGATAAGTTGTAAGGACTTGTAAGACACTATGGCTAGCTGATGTGTTTGCTGGATTCTGTGCCTGGCTGGTCTCTGCTGCTGAAACATCTGCAAATGGTTGAATCTTTCATTAGACATCTCTAGTTTCAGCATCCACTTCAAAATCCAATAAAGCTCTGCAAACACTCACTCACTTTGGATGGTGAGTGCATTACAATGCTCTAATAAACGGCTGTGCAGTTTCTCTGCTAAGTCATTAACAGCTGTCTGCAGTTGAGGCTTCCATCAGAGGAATGGTTGTTCTCACCTAAAAGTAAAACATCATTGTCTGCTAACCAAGCATAACAGATGCTTATAGCTTTCAGAGTAAAACAATTGTTATAGCAATTGTTATAGTGAGGAATCTAAAATCACTGATATCAAAAGTCAGACATTTCTTGACAGTTGAACCTGACTTACAGCCCAGGGTTTCATTAACCTCAGTGCCAAACCTTGCTTGGGACCCGATGTACCTGATCAAAATGGCATACAGATTGCAGTGCTGAGGTTAAATATAAAGGGGTCATGCAGTGCAGGACCTTTGTACAGAAACAGCTGCTTGCTGTTTGTGTTTGAAGAACAGGTAAGCACTAATTTAATTTCAAGTGACCGAGGGGGACAGAATCATTCACATTGGCAGGCCATGTGTAGAAGAATCTGAATCCTGTGAATCCCAGTGAGGAATCTTAACCCCGCTCGCAACGCCCACCCTCCAAGTCTAGCCCCACAGACATGTTAAGGGAACTGTCATGTATATGTTCTGTTTTGGCTTCGTGTTTTTAGCTCTGTTCTTGTTTGCCTGTGTGCCCTGTAATTTGACTAGGTTTCAGTGACTGTTTACATGCAGCCGATTTTCGGGTTATGGTCAGGTTAAGGTCACTATTCGGGTTTCTGAAACATTAGGAATAACCCGTTTACATGCGTGAGCAGAGAGAGTTTCTCCTGTATACATGGAATCATCCCGATGTAAACGGCAACGCGCGGTTAGTGTCTAGACGTATGGACAAACTTAAGACGCAAAGTGCGTCATTTCCGATTCTTCTTCCTGTATCCAAAGACAACAACAGCAGCAGCACGCGGATAATGAATAGTTTGGGGCAGATAGTGATTGCCTTTGTTTGCGCTTTGATGCTGGTAACGTTACTGACCTCGCTCCAAAAGTATGCTGTGCTGCGTCTCACCTGGTCTCGCCATGTTTACTTCCGGTATACTGCGTGTGTAAGAATGCGCCGAGAAGTTCCTCTACTCAAAAGACCAAGATTCCTTGCGAATAGAACATGTGCAGAACACAAATCACTATGGGGATATGCCGATACACGTTTACATGACCAAAAATTTGCGTTAGAAAAGGGGTACATAGCCACTGTGTCACAGCAACCCGATCTCACGACAATTCGTACACATTTTGCGAGGTGGCTAAATCATACAAATTCATACGACCACAAATTCATATGATTTTTGCTTAGTCGTACATATTTTACGAGTTCCGTTCGTATGAATTCGTATGAATGACTTACCCCTGACCCCACCCCTAAACCTACCCATCACGTGGGTTTAGACAAATGGTACGAATTCGTATTGAGGTCGTATGAATTCGTACGCATTAGCCACCTTTTAATTACTTGTACGAATTAGTATGAATTGGTCATGAGATAGCGTTGGTCACAGCAAATGCAAGGAGACGAGGGTCTTTAGTTGCAGCAGTAGAACTTTAAAAAAGAAGCAAAATACTCAGGATAACAGGAAAACGCTGGAGAAACAGAAAGCAACCATTAATGCAACCAGAACAGACAACACAGAAATTAAACTGAGGACTATACACACAAGGCTAAATGAGGAACCAAACAAGACAGATGGAAACGTAATCAATTAACAAATCAGAAACCATAGGTACAAACAAGCAAAGGAACCCAATTTAATAACTATGACAACAAAGGAACTGAAAATACTCAAATTAAGAGTCCTTGAACAAAACCAACATCTGTGATGCACTGAATCAAGGGGGCTGTTTACACCTGGTCCATTCATGCATCTTTGCTGATCGTATAGCTAAGTGATTTACTAGAATGGTTGAATTTACACACTTGGCCACATAAATGTGTCTCCGCAAAACTAATATAAATCCGATCTTCAATTCCAGCAATCAGTAGATATTACTCCAATCAATAGATATGAGCTGTATTTTATTTATCATCCACTAATTTCAAGAAAAAGCGGCATCTCAAGATCATTAAGTCTCACTACTTTTAATGAAAGATAATCGTGTGTTGAGCGTCTGCAATTTACTTTTAGTTTCATTTGCGTTAGATTGCACATCGACTTGCAGAAGATATAGTTGCATTAGTGCTGTCATATCTGTCTATAACCTGTAATCTGTCTATATCCGATTATAGAAAACGCATCAAGTGACACAGTGTAAACAGGCCGAACGTTAACGCTTTACAGTATATGGCTGCAGCCATGAGGTCCACTTTTCATTCGTGTTTTAATTCTATTTCAGGTTATTTCAGTTTGTACATTACCAAAAGTGGTTATATCCGAGTGGGTGAGTTATTTACTTTGTAATCAGTCTATACAATTCTATCAGTGTGACACATTCAAGTTAATTTGTGGCTCAGTTGTGACAGGATAATCAGCAAATTACAGAGATGCTAAGTGGCACTCCTTCTTCCATGTGAGCTTTTCCATGTTTGGTGCTCTTTTTCTCACATTCATGCAGATTTAGACTTAAACAAGTGCACCAAGGAAAAAAAGACACAGCTTTCCTCTGAAATTCGCTGATGTCAGTGTTGGGTGCCTCTTTATGTTAGTTAGGCCTATGTTTAACAACTATGTGCTAACAATTAAATCAGTCTTTTGACACAATGCACTTACATTTATTTTTGCACATCATACTTGTATCATTATAATTACCTGCATGCATTTACATCTATAATTAATTTATGCAATAATTACACTATTGACCCTTCCCTTTTAACCAACCCATAAACCCACTAAACCTGTCCGTATCTATACTTTATAGCGTTTAGGTTTGTGAAGCAATCATCTTCAAAATGATGCGAACACAGAACAAGGTTTGGGCTATACTTGTGTGGTATAGCAGTACTTGTATATATGAACTGCAGCCACTTAGTCTT
>JAOTRC010000043.1:20592513-20625075 GCA_027497675.1 Cyprinella lutrensis
CATTTTGTCTCTCATAGTTGAAGTGTACCTATGATGAAAATTACAGACCTCTCTCATTATTCTAAGTAGGAGAACATGCACAATCAGTGGCTGACTAAATGCTTTTTGGCCCCATGCACTGTAACAGTTTTTGTACTCATGGTGAAAATGTCAAGTAAATTCGGCCAGCAGACCGAAAACAATTCTATATGAAGATGTGAATGTAGCATAGTCTACTGAGCTACAAGAGTTTGAAGCAAATAATCGTATTGTGTACTGCTACTTTCGTAGATATTCTATGATCAGAGATTATAATATATCTATTACTATCATAGATATATTGTCATCTCCGATTATAAAATGAATCCCAGTGGCAGCAAGACAGACTTAAATATTAATACCTTTAAAACTCTCTCCCGGGTCTCTTCGTCTATCCTTGATTTGTGTTGATCTTAGAACTCATGCTTTATAAATATTTACAGCAAATGAGACACCGACCAATGAGCCGGCAACCTTGTCTTTGTGTCTGGATGACTACAGAACAAGAGAAGAAAGAGAGTGAGAGAGCTAGTAGGGCATATATCTTTCCATGCCTCGCTGCCCACTAACAAGTTTAATGCTTCCACAAAAACAAAGGTGCTCAGTTATTGTCTACACAACAGAGGAAAGTCAGAAAATATATCCTAGGGGCGAAAGCAAAGGTAAAATACAACAGTACAGGTAAAATACTGAGGTCCAAACAGTCTCTGTACCGTTAAACAAAAGATTATTTTCACAATACTGTTTTGATTTGCTACCTTTGTTTTGGAGCTGTTTTAGTGCGACAAGGTCCACATATCCTTATATCACTGATTACTCAAGTCCAAAGTCAATGCCTTTGCATGTAAAAAAGTGACTAGGATAATCTTCAGAATTTTTTTTCCTTCAGAGTCCCAAAAGACTTTAAATGACTCAATTGATGACAATTTTATTTTAAGGATGAACTTTACCTGTATCTTTGGAATGAGGTGAACACCTGAGCCGGTGTCTCCCTTCTGGAGGTTTTTTTTTTTTTCAATGAGCAAATGACAGTGTTTCCATTTGAGTCTAGCTGAATCTACATGTTACACTTGATAATCATCTCCACACTAATTCGGTTTAATATCTAACGTTGCCTAGAAATTTAGTATTAGAGGATTAAAAGTCCATTAAAAAAATAATATTCTGTATTTTTAGTAGAAAAGTAAACCTTCCAGCTCTGCACTGTGCTTAAATTGGTTTGTCAGGGGCAAGGAATCCATTTATTGCCCTGAACATTTCCATTTAAAAATGACTCGGGTGATGAATGTAAGACTCACGGAGTGTGCAGATGGCCGCAACATGACGGACTACTCAAACGTACACTGCATTTATCAGACTTTTCTTGGGGAATATTCTCTCTCTCTCTCTCGTTCTCTCTCAACCTTGCCCCTGAAGCTTTACGCCTTATGCCTTATGTTGTAACTCTGTCTTTAACCTCGTTCCCCAACTGCAGGCGACTGATAAGAGCAGATGAGACCCAGGCTCTGAGGAATTCCTGCCAAACCACTGAACTCAAACTGCTGCCCAATGCAAAATGCAGCGTGAGCTTAGCACAGTCCCGCCATCTGCTCCCAGCCTGAGCCTTTCGTCAGACCTCTGAAAACTCCTCGATTGTATTCCCACACGAATATCACACAACTAATGTAAAAATTCACATAGTCAAGGATGCTCTGAGAATCTTTATCTGACTATTACCTGATTTATTTTTATTTATTTATTTTTTCTTGGCCACTATTTCAGGGGTGATTTCATGATTATCGGCCACTGACAGCCATTCACTATCTGCATTGTTATAAAATCCACTAAAGGAACTATGCAAAACAGGTAACTAACTTTAAAAATGCAGAAAGTGTGCTTGAGTAAACCATGCATCTGCATTTATGGCATGACTGTCAGAAGGGTTTTTACACACGTCATCCTAAACTCCATTTTAGAGAAAGGTTTCACACCTAATATAGAAGTGCTGCACTTGTCCAAGAAATGACACGGAAACTACCAATATTCAAAAAAGAATGTTAGCACAGGGTTTAGAGATGTGCAGTGTGAAACATCCACATGAATAACCCAAGATTCTGTTTATCTTGGGTTTAGAATGACACATTTAAAATTAATGAAACACCCTAGAAAATATACCCAAACATCTACTTTAATTTTTTGGGCTTGCGATGTGTCAATGACGCTGTGGGAACGCCCCTGTGTGAATGCGTCTGAGCACGCCGGAGCACTAGTCAACTATTCCAATGGCGAGAATGAGCGTCACGGGGGCGTCATGACCAGGAAGGGATAAAACCACATCCGGAAACGCCCCACGTCAGCTTCTGTGCTTTGTCTTTTATATTTATTGTTGTCTGTCATGTTACACAAGCAGATCAATATTACAGTTACAGTTTGCCTAATGCAAATTTAAAGGGGGGAAAGTGTTTATCAGGTACAGTTGGGTTAGGGGTAGGTGTCAGGGAATGGCTTTAAGGACAAGGACAAGTAAAGTCCAAAATTAAGGTGGCATCCATATATATATATATTATATATATTAATATTTCTGTTCTTTTCATGCTCTATCTGCACAGTATGAAGTATGTATATTTTATGTCACTGACTTTAAAGCTTTGGAAAAAGCTTGGAAAAGAAGAGTATCGCAAAAACGGTTGTTGAAGACGTTGCTATTGTAACCAATATTGTATTTTGGTAAATGTCAATAATACTGATATTAGTAAGAGTAAATATCAATATTTACTCTTAGTGTAAACAGCATTTAATGTTGTTTGCACTTTGTAAACAAAATACTTTTGTTGCTATTTACATTCTTCTTTGGAAATTTATTCTTCTCAATTTGTATTAGTGTAGATACCATCCATCTGTATTTGAACTTAGCTGCTGCCTAAATAAAAAGATGGCTTTTTTGCACTTTAAATGTGTCATTAATCCAGAGTCCAATCCAGACTTATTATCTTGATTTGCAAGTAAATTAATCTTGTTTTAAGCATGTTTAGATCTTTTTACAGGGAAAAAGGTAAAAAGTGGTGCAACTATTTTCACTCCTCATGGTTTCCTCCTCTATGTGTAGTGAATGTAGATCATTAAAATTGGTCACCAGTGCGCTTTAGGAGCTCATATGAGGTGACCATTGTACATGAGGTGTACTGATGGCAGTGGTGAGGCTATGTCAGAGAAATGAGCACATGTGAGGGCTGTCTTTGTATTGATCCTCTCATCTAAAAGAGGTTGGCTCCTAAAATCCGTCTGTAATGAGAAGGGAGCAGAATGAGCATGGTTCACTGAGCGAGGTAGAGCACTGTGATAAAAAAAAAATAAGACAAAATAATATAATTAGTTAAAGAAATATTTTTTATCTCAATGAATTAAAGCTGAAAAGATTTACTTAATTACTGTTATTGCTTTCTTTGGTTTACTTAACTATTTAGCATTTCTATTAAATGTGGCTTACAAAAATGAAACCAACAAGCATAGCAGGTTGGATTTTTTTTTTTACACAACTAATTTTTTTTTTAAATAAAACTGCATTAAAACTAGTAATTACCATAACTGATCATGCATCCATTACATTAATTAAGGATAAAAAAAATAAACTTCTCAGCACACACTAGAGCAAAAATAAAGAATGATGTTGCATCGTTTGACATTTTATTAGAACTGATGTTGATTTTGTCCTCACCTTTTTATCAATGTTGAGGTTATTTGTGGCATTTTAAGCAAGATGAAGCACATAATAAAACATTTTGAAAATAATTGCTTTCTTATTCAACTAAAGACAAACTTAAATTCCCTGAAAATCTATGTAGGCTATATGAGAAGAACATGAGTGAGCAGGGAGAATCAAGAGTATAGGATCAGTGGCGACAGCTCATGTATGGCAAGCGTTACATTTACACTGTTGCTCTGCCTGAAGGCACAGGCCTCCCTGCTGCCCCGCACAGCTTGTAGATCAATTAAACAGTGCTCTGCTTCCATTCATCACCACACTAGAGTGACAGTACCAAGCTCTTCTATGGGCCTTTCTCTTTCTCTCTGCAGGATTCTCAGGGCAGGGAGCAGCCCCATAGTTCTGCAAACACTGTTTAATCCTGCTTACACAACTGCATGATGCCTGGCCTCCTGTGTACAGCTAAATTTACCTCAGGACAAAACATTTACATCAACTCAAACACACATGCCCATGCAACCGTTTAGGACGCTAACAGGTATAACCGGCGATGTTTATGTCATGTTTGCTTTTAATTGACGAAATTACTAGACAACTTTTTCACAAATATGCTAAACAAATACAGTATGTGATAGCTGAATGTGTTAGACCAGTCCTTCCCAAATCTTTTATCTGATGTACTCTTAGTCTCCTACAGCCCTATAAGTAAGGCAAAAGTATCACTTCAGTAACATCAAACTTTATTACTTTACTTTTAAATTACTTTTTATTAAATTAATTACTAACTAATTACACCTTTTCAAAAAAATGTTCCCCTCTGTGTTCTGTTCCCATTTTGCATGCCAGCTTTTAGTTAGTTTCCATGGGTTATAATTAGTTTACACCTGTTCTGTTTCACTTAATTGTCCCGTGTATAAGCCTTCACTTTCCTACGTTCCGCTGTCCAGTCTCGTTTTAGTTTACATGGTTGTGATATTGTTACTCTCTGTGAGTCTTGCGTGTTAACCTTTGAAATTATTATTAAAGACAGCAAGTTTATTGTCCTCCTTTCTTCTTGTGTTTATTATAGCCAACATTGTTAAAGTAACTTTTAAACAAAACCAAAGTGTCACCAAATAATATGCAACTATTCAAAGATTTGGGGTCAATAAGACTTTTTTTACAAGAATACATTAAATTGATCAAAAGTGACAATATATTGAACTTGTATATTGTCTTAAAAGTTTCAAAAAATTGCTGCTTTTGAAAAAAGTGCATCACGCTTTCCCCAACAACATAAATGATAACAATACATGTTTCTTGTGGAGCAAATCAGCACATTAGAATGATTTCTGAAGGATCATGTGGCACTGAAGACTGGAGTAAAGGTGCGTTCACTCCAGGTTCAAATGACCATAATTACGAGATTTCGAGTTGAAAAAAGTGCTCATGTTCTCGTAGAGCTCGTAATTACAGTTTGTAAGAATGGAATTTTTATAACATTCGACCGCTGACCTGACCTGACCACTGCAGATTTATTCGGGCCCTGGTAGTGGTGCCATAGAAAGGTATAATTCCCTGTCCGAGGCTCAGCTCAGAATAGAACCTTGCGTGTTATTCCGAGACTGCTGTAATTACGTCATGCCGTGAACGCAGCAGCTGCTGAAAATTCAGCTTAGATATCACAGGAATAAATTACATTTTAAAATATAATTCAACAGACAATAGTTATTTTGAATTTAAATAATTGCAATAATATTACTGAATATTTGATCAAACTTCAGCCTTGGAGAGAATTAGAGACTTCTTTCAAAAACCTCTTACTGACCCTTACTTTAATAAAATTGTAGAAATCATTATCTAAATAACATGATTTTAAAATAGAACATCATTTGGAAGATGATCATCTATTTTTTAGTACGTAAACATTTAAGGAAAATAAAAAAAGTAATAAAATATTTTAAAATAGCTAGATACTGTACATATACCCCTGGCTGGGAACGATTACGTTAGACTAATGTTTACTGATTATATTCACATGGGGACGCTTCATTCTTACTTGAGTGATTCACACAGTTTGAGGCATTTAGATTAAACCAAGACAGAACGCCTGTTTTACAAATCTGCGAAAAGATTTAGGTGTTCAGAAACAGCTGACCTGACAGGAAAAGATTAAATATTGCGCTCTCAGCTTTGTTTGAGCCAGATACTCCTGGGAAGAGAGATCTCCGTCCAACTTTGCTTCCAATTACATCTTCATGCTCATGGCAGTGAAAGAACAAAAGTGTTTAAGGAAACAGAAAGGAAAAAATAGACTAATTCTTACTTGATATACCCAATATGTTTGAAATGGACACAAGGTAAGGGGCAAAAGGCAAGTGCTTGACATGCCGGGCAAATGTCACTGTGTTTTTAACCCGGAGTGGAAAGAGAGAGAGACCGGCGAGAGACTGTCGCCACAGATGGTATCCAGCAGCCTACAAAATGTCAATGGGTTTTAACCTCATTTGACAAAAGCAGAGCATATCCTCCCAGAGTATGATCCTTCAGTAAATGTCAGGGAGGCATTTCAGCATCTCTCACTTTCCCTAGAGACACAGCATACAATACACAGCAACAACACGGGCACGACCAGAGACCAGCGCCAACCACTGTAAACAGATTTCGTTGTGTAGTCATAGCCATCGAATTTAAAGGGTAAGGAAGCCCGTCAAATGCATATAAGGTTTAGCTATGGGCTTGAATTCAGAGATGGGGGCATTTTTGCATTATCTTACTGCATGTGCCATAAATGAGTGTTTGATGGACTGTGATAATGGGGTCTATAAATAACAGTTCCCATCTGTTCATCTATCAGTTTGCCTAACAACAACACATATTAGACAGCCCTTTGCTCCAAGAATCAAAATGTTGTGCTCTTAAATTGATGTAGAAAAAAAGAATATTGTTTTTTTTCTTTAGTTTATGAATGTCAGGGGTTCACGCCATCTCTGACATATTGCTAAAATACCAGAGAAAATGCACAAAGATGGGAGGAAATTGGTCAAAGGACATCATGACCTGTGGTAATGGATCAGCATGTCAGACATATCAGACTACCTCTCATTATCAGCAGATGTTAAATGCCTCTGCTGCTAATGTCTTTTTCCCTGTGTAAGGATATCAGTCTGAGACTGCTGCAGTGGGGCTCTCATATACTTTTAGCGTCTTCCGAAAAGAAAAAAGAAAAAACAAGCTGAGGATCTTTTACATTCTCTGTCTAGCCCTTTGTTGGTTATGTTGAAGCCTTGTTGTTTTGGGTGTTATAGCTGAATCTAGGAGAGTATCAGTTAACACACACACACACAGGGGCCAGGGATGTTGCGGCCACTGCTGAGATGGCATTGTATTTCAGAGAATGCTGCAAACAGCACTTTTCAGAACAGCACTCATAAGGGCAAAACTGACCTCAGACAATATGGCAAACCTAGAAGGAAAAAACGACTTTTCTTATATTTGTATAGATCATATGCAAATAAAATGCATTTTGCAGACATTTGCCAAAGTGTCACATTCCACTGAAGCCATGCATTTACACAGTTCATTGAAATCAAACCTGTGACCTTGGTGTTGCTAGCACCATGCTCTACTGTTTACTAGGGAGGAATACTCAGCAAATATCCATAGAAGCAGTAACCTCGAAAAATCTTGTAGCTACCAATGCCAAGTTCATGGCCCCAACTGATGCATTGTGTAAATGAATGCAATGTCAGATGCTTTGAATAAAGGTGTCTGCAAATTGCATACATGTGAATGTAATGTAGCTAATTGTCACAGTGTTCAACACCTCTACCAGGCTTTACTAATATTTGCAACATAAAAAGACTGAAAAAGTGTGCAATCCAAAGGAGATAATTTTTTACCTAACATTTATCAACATTCACCAATAAAATACATGGCTTGCCTTCAAAATATGTCTATTGTAAAAGGGAAAAAAGAAAAGAAAAAGCTGAAAGGTAAAGAGAGATTAATAAAATGTAAATGTAACCTGGATGAGTAAAGTGGAAGAGCGATGATTCATGGTGCAGTCAGCACCAGCTCACGGAAGAAAGCCTACATCATTAAAATCTGCAAAATCTTTTGAGCAAAATGTCCCCAAACAGGTCAAATCATTTAAATAAAAAATAAAATCTGTAGAAAAAAAGACAGAAAGAAAGGAAATACAGGTTGATCTCCAATTTATGTGTGACCAGTTTTTCCAAAATAGTTCTGCAGAACTGAAAAAATAATGAACAATAGGTTTTCTGCAGGTCTTCAAACAGGTTACAAGTTACAAACTCCCACCATCTGTCATTGGTCAGTCAAACAAATAGCATTGTCCCCAAACTCACATTAGTTGAGCCTGTTCTTGTACTTCCACAGAACCACATGTACTGTATGTATATTTAAAATATCAGACATAGCTGTTATCAGAGATAGCTGACTCGACGCCCACGCGGGTTGCTGGTTTGAGAACAAGCAACAGGAACGATCAGATTTGACAACAAAAGCCAAGGAGGCTGTACGTTTACGAGTTAATTTATCAGCGTTTTAATATGCTCTCGTTGATAGAGATTTTTAGATGGATATCGAGGCTTTTTAGGTTGTGTGTAATCTATAATCTCTGACCCAATTCGCTGTATTTCCTGCCAACTGGCATCCCAGGTTGTCGAAATACTACTGGGTGAACTTGCAGAGGGCGAGATCACACAGACCAAAACAAAAACCGACTGACAACACGGAACGTGTAAAATAATGAGTAAAATAACTGTATCTAGAAGTGTTTTTCAGAGAAACAAGTACGTGAACTAAATATCTGCAAACATGTTATGGTATTTGTATGCTTTAGTAGAGTAAAAAAGTTACATACAACACCTTTAAGGTTTGTGATTCAGCTACTGTCAGATACAATCCAGATGGTTGCTTTAATCTTTCAACAAAAGTTTCTTTGCACACTCTCTGTGTGCTTCATTTACAAAAAAAAAATGCTCCGAACAAACATATAATTCTCTGACACCAGGACGCCATAAACCATCTACTTGTAGATCAAAGGAAAGCATAAGTTCTCACACTTTTCCATTTATAGACAAACGCAAGAGTATGGAGTATGTCAGAAACTGAATGCGCATCTGTATACAATATCCATTATCAACAGTAATTATAATGGGTTCTATTTGCTTTTGTCACAACATGGCATCCAGAATACACAAAATAGGCGACTGAATGCCAGTGGGCATGGGCACAGATCAAATCTATTAGTTGATATCTTGCTCCGGAGAGACAAGGAGCTACAGGTCAGAGTAATGGGCATGCCGAAAGGGGAACTGCTACAACAGAAACTAATGGTGCATTCAAGTCATGTTGAAAATGTGTATTTTTTCAAGCTGAACACACATGAACAAAATTGTAAATACAAGTGGAAAGCTTGGGATTTTCTTTAAGCCCCAATCTTTACAGGTTAGGTGCTTGTCAGTGAGAAACATGGAGAATATGATAATATTTATGGGTTTTTATTTACAACAAAACAAAATATAATGGCGCTGTATTATAACAATCAAGTTTACAGTACCTTCATAAATTAATCAAAAACGCTAAAAAGCAAAACACACCTGATGCAGATTCTTTGTTCTTCGTTTTCTGGAAATGTTAAATAAATTGTCAATTAAAACCTTTCTCTATTTTTGTGTACAGTTAATAGATGGTACACCGCCATCCTGCTCCGACAAAAGCACCAACTCAACAGCAAATTTATTCCGACCAAAATCACACATCACGTTATAATTATAGTAGTTATTATATAGTTTCGTTCTCTGTAGCCAGGCTACTTCCTGGAGACAGCACAAGCAAAGGTGCCGTCCAAAACTGCAGCGAACCCAAGAGCAAATATAAGCTCAAACTAGTTCATCAAGGGAACACTTCTGAGACCATATTTACTGTGTGCAGAATTTTAAGCTACTTACTACTTTTGTTTGCACTGAGGACAACATTAAAGGAGATAATGGAAATACCTCAAAGGCATGAAATGCCCATTGTCTTTGATTTGGGTTTTAGGGATGGAAAATGAATTGTTACACTTCACCAAAGCAATAACTGAACTCAAAAAGATAAAAGCTCAAGGTTTGGGAGGTTATTAATGAAAATATTAAAACCTCAGTTCTGTGACCCTGATAAAAAAAGAAAGTGCAGTGATACTCTTTCTGATGCAGAACGAATAGTTTGAGGAAAATTGTTATGAGATGTACTGCAATTGTGCATCCCCTAAGTCGGGCACTCATTAAAAACACAATAAACAAATGCAAAAATACCCATTTCATCAAGGACAACAGTCACATTCACCAAGACAGAGAGAGAAAGAAATGCTTAAAAATGTTAATAAAGAGCATAGCAGCATAATGTCAAGCACAAAAATAATCTGCATATCTTTTGAAAAGTCACACGCAACACAATGTTGTTTTGAACAGTAATGAGAGCCAACTCTCAATCTGCTTTCAGGCTGATTTAGATGAACAAGTCATTAAAAAATGTCAATTAAATCTGTGATATTATTTGGAACAGGCTTGCTCTAAAATGTCAGTCAGTTTGGCACACATAACACTGTTTCGTATCTCTCTTTTTTTACAAAAAAGTAGAGAACAACAAGCAAAACACAATTATTAAATGATTTAGACAAAGAAACATGCAGCTAGTAAACAATTACACTGAAAAAAAAGTTTTCAGAGGGTACATGAATTGTAAATCAATCAAAAATGAGTTTTCAAAGATTGAGCCATTAATCCAGTTAATGAAATTGTGCTGTGTATCTGTCTAAAATTTCCATCTCATGAAACCTTACCAAAGGCTTATTTTGCAGATGACCCCGTAACCACGTGGGACTGATGAAAACATTTATTGCTTTCTAAATCTGAGCTCTGCCTCACAAGCCTCACAAAGCTTATCACATAGTACACAAATCCACAGAGAGATAATTAAAATATCTTCACAAGGAGGCGGCAGCCCTCACCTGACCCTGTCAAGAGCTGCATATCAATGCTTTTGACGTCTCCTCTCCCCCGTGCACAGCTGCCGTTCAACTTGGGTGTTCTGCACAGTAGTAATGAGCTAGTCCGCAAAAAAAGATCTTAAGAATCATTCACTTACATTTAAGGCAAACAGGTTAAGAGTCAATAGGGTGATTCATGCTTGCAACAAACTTTAAAAAATTCATAAAGATAAATGATATTACATGCTGTGAAAACATCAAGTGCAAGACTTCTAAACAAGGACCGATTTAAATTGCTATGGCACTATGGAAACTTGATCAAGAGATTTTCATTGGCCTTAGGAGTCCTTCATTTTGTTAATGCCTTCAATAAGGTCCTGTAGTCCATACACCGGGCTCAGGGAAAAGGGGACCCGTCAGCAAATACTTTTGCCCCGGGGCCCTTAGATGTTTATTAATATGCACTGGTTGGCTATAAATCAGAACCGGAAGGTTTTTGCTCAAAACAAAAATCCGCAACCTGACATAGTTTTTGTTTGTTTGTTTGTTTTTGTTTTTTGGTTGATCTCTGTGCTTGCACAAAAACTACTTTGCAACAATTTTCCATAATGTCATTTGTTTGGAAATATTTGCCTAGTTTCTCAGATATTACTTGTGTCCACCACACAATAAAATAATAATAATTGCATCTTTTTTATCTTACAATTGCCAGTTTATATATCGCAATGACTTAAAACTATTGATATTTGAAAAACAATAAAATATTGTAAAATAAACTTTTCACAATTGCATGTCATAATTTTAGAATAAAATTATTTTCTCAAAACTTGCAATTGTGTATTACAAATATCTATATATAAATTATAACTCGCAATTCTGTTTCTTTTTAAAGTAATCAATAGAAATGCTGTCGATTGATCTTAACTTGGAACCCTGAATATTCCTTTAAGGCATCAAACCTTGACAGAAAATCCAAAGAACACATATAGAAACATTTCCAGGAGATTGTTTTCGTTTCTGAAGGCACTCGGCTTCCCATCAAGAAAATGTGCTTTTCTAACGTGACAAAACGGCCCAATGAAGAATCCATAATTATAGCCTTCTGCCGTAATAATGTCCTATAAGCAGTTTCAGGTATAGCTTGCAAGCTGTGGTGAGAAAGTCACTAAGCAAAAGCCTTCGAGCCCTGCTTGATTAGGCATCGTTCCACTCCGTAATGCCTTTTAATGGAGTTTTTGCATGCCTGTTCTGCATGCATATCAGAGGCGGCTATAAGACGGGAGTTACTTTAATGGCTCATCAGACCCTCTCTGAGCCCCACTTGACCCTGAGGAGCTACTGTGTATTAAAAGTGATTTGGTTTAATGATGCAAGAGGAGTTGTCTTATTGGATTTCTTTCATCTGTCAAATCTGTGGTTTTGATGATATTGCATCTCTTTTACCACTGTATGGCTCTTGAACTTCAAAAAGCCTTTCAAAGTCACCTGGCGTTAGGGAGTACTTTTGTGATGAACAGATATGCACCAGTGTTACTGACAAAAATTGTAATAATCCTCAAGGGCAGAGCATGATTTCAATTAAAAACATAAAAAGAGAAACACAAGGGTGGAAAGAGCTGTGATTGAAATAGACATTACCCATCATTAAAGCAGATCATCAGTATGATAACTGATATAAATCAGCAGGTTTTGCCTTTGTTAATTAAGACTTGCAGCAGGTATAAAAGAATATCTAATTCATTCATTGGAGCGTTTCATAGCAGTGTCAGTGGTGTAGCACATAATCTTAAGGGCCCCCTGTGAACCAGGGTTAGGCAAAATTAAGAATGGAAGAATTAGCTCCCTTTGAATTCATGAGGGTGAATTTGAAATATAATTGTAGTACCTCACAGGAAATTGAACTGGAATCTAGCTTGATCTATCTGTCCATCTCTATCCATATATCCATCAATATCTATATACTCTCTCAGCTTTTGCATCTGAAATCTTAATATATATTTATATCTTCATATATATTTATATCCATCCATCCATCCAACGTCCAACCCCATCTATATACTGTATCCATCCATATCTATAAACTATCAATCCAAATCCATCTACATATATACTGTATCATACCCATTATTTATCCACCTATACACTGTATTCATCCATCCATATCCATCTATATACTCCATCCATCCATCCATCCATCCATCCATCCATATACGGAATCAGTCCATCTATCTCCATCTATATACTATATCCATCCATATCCATCTGTATCCATCTATGTCCATCTATATACTGTATCAATCCATCCATCTCCATCTATATACTGTAACCATCCATCCATCTCCACCTATAGTTAACCTATATACTGTATCCAGCCATCCATCGTTCTGTCCATAAGGCCTACAGTACAAACCTACAGATTTCACAGTTTTTTTTAAACTTCTTTCAAAACCCCAAACTGGAACTAAATTGGAATTTAAAAGGCATTTTCAATGGAGTTGTGAATGGCACACAACCCTGCTGAGAACCATGAGATAGGCCCACAAGTGGTCTCATCATGCACAATTTTGAACTGGGAATGAAAAAGTATTGCTAATGGAGTCAGATAGTGATGACATTTAAGGCAATTAAATTCCCTTTTAAATACTTTTCTCTTTATTTAACCTATTCTGAAGTGTAATATTCTCCGTTCATCTTTTTAGATTAATGTGGTAAGTATAAATGATTTAACAGGTTCACCGATCAATACTAATCAGAACATTGAACTATGATGTACATAGAAAAAAAGGCCCAGCTGTTCAAAGGGGGAAAAAGGATTCTGAAATCAGATTAGATCCCAAAATCCAATCTTGGTTTAGATCTGAATGAAATCATCAATGTGTGTTGTTCAAAACTTTTTTAGTAAGATTGGGATTTGATTAAAAAAATCAGGATTATCCTGATCCCAGAATAAGGGTGGATTTCAGGAACAAATTTGTAATAAAGCTTTAAAACTTGTAAAAACAAAATACAGCATTTGTTTCTTAATATATTGTTCCGGCAGGAAAGTGACATCATTGCATTCCCTCTAGTGAAATTTAACCTCATTTGGCGCAATGGGAATCCAGATTTAATAATCTGGAAAAAGTGTGTATTTGGATCGGGGTGATCTAATCCTATTTTGCTTTGAAAAACCGGCACAAAATTAAGATGGGTTACCTGATCCTAGATTGCAAAACATGGGATTTCCAAATTTTTATCATTCTGATCCAGATTAAACTGGAACAACTGGGCCCAGATTCTAAAATGAAGCTCCTTTCTTGTTTCTTTTGCTTCAGAAGAAAGCTGTTTACCTGATAAAATCACTCCTACAGCATTTTTACAATGTGTATAAAATAATTATTTCAGTATATGATACATTGTTTGACATGATTGAGAATCTCTATGTAAATACATTGAATCCACCTCTGTGTGACATAAAAAAAAATTATGTAAACTCACGCTATATTGACTGCTAAGCAGTTTCTAACAGTACCGTAGAAAACGCTCTAGACAGGCCAATTTTACCATAACATAATTGGCTCATAACGCCGTGAGGTGGTGCTCCATTTATTTGGCAGCATTGAAACAACTACTACAACAGGGCAAATATCATCATGAGAGGGTGCTCTCTTGCCCCAGAGTAGATAATGACAAATTGCAACAAACACGCCATTAGTCTTTCGAAGTTCAGAACATACACTTTTGTCAAGTTATTGTATGAGGAGATAAAGTCTTAAACACGGATTTTAAAGAGCCAAGTGTGTACATGTGAAAACAACATCAGGGTTGAAGCATTATCATGCTATCTGAGTGAGATGGAAGATACCGTATCAGTTCATCAGAGCCATTAAATAGTGCAGAGAAATATAAGCCAAATCTGATCTTTATCTTAAGCGGATCTTAAGTGTGACGATTATATGGAAATTTCCCTTGGTAAAGACAAAAGGAGAGAGTGAGAATGTCACCTTCATGGTAACATGTGATCAAATATGTGCCTGTAGAAAAGAAGCACAGTCTTGCTCCTCTGATCCACAGGAAAATTAAGAGACATTAGGACGAGAGGAGGTGTTCAGACCTCCCAACATTGTAGTCAGTGCTGATTTAGAAGATCTATTAGGACCTGACAGGCATGTAACTGCAAGTGCAGTCATTAATTTTCATTTAGACCTCTGAATATACCCTCTCTGTTCATTTAATGATGAGAAACGATCCAGTTTTTTCAAGGATTCTGGTTAATTTGGTTGATTTAATATTGATATATTGTCACCATAGGCCACCCTCATGCCTTTGTGGGCAATGAGAGACTATTTCCATTCCACTGGTTCTTGATACACACAAAAGACTTCTTGAAAATAGAGACTGGATTAATTCAATTACACAATTTTAAACAGCCTGTCATTAGTTAAATAAAGACATTCATGTCATAATCTCTCCCTCTGCCGTTATGTTCTGCCATTTTCGAGTATTTGCTTGCGGTAGTCTTTTAGTGAGACTATCTAATTCCCTGTGTTTGCGTACCAAAACACAAATCCTTGACCATATTTTATTGATTTGCTTTGAAGGCCATAAACTGTAGCAAAAAATAGCTAATGGGCACATCAACATAGACTAATACATTTATGCTAATTCTAGTGAGAATAATTACAGTTTCTGTCATCTCTTGCCAAAGGCACTGTTCAATACAACCCATATAGTCTCCCCATGGAGCCCAACCCCCCACCCTCACACATGCAACAGTTATTTTAGCACACAGACAAGTAAAAACAGAGATGCAGATTGCACTTATGAGAGAAAAAAATGCAATACGGAACAGTAACGTTAAAATACACTCGTCACCAGTGCATTTCTTGAGGATAGCAGTGGGAGCCGATGTATTTTGCCTTATGATTCTGTAATTTCTACAGATGTATGTCAGCATGTACAATTTCAAGCAGATTTCTGCAGACTCCATTCACAAAGTTCAGATGCCCAGTATTTGCATATTAAATAATTAAAATATATTATGTCAAATATAAAATACTAGTAAAAATTAATCGCGATTGGATTAATCGCATCCAAAATAAAAGTTTGTGTTTATATAATGTGGGTGCACTGTGTATAATTGTTATATATACATATATATACAAACACAAACTTTTATTTTGAATGCGATTAATCGTGATTAATCAGTTGACAGCCCTAAAAAAATACAACTTTATTTTTATTTATTTATTTTTTTTTTGTTATTTTAAAGCGGTCATAAATTGAGAACGTTTTTTTCTTGATCTTTTGACATATAAAAGGTCATTGTACTATAAAAACATCCTGCATGTTTCAGAACTCAAAACTACCTTGTTAAGGTCCTTGGACACAGAGTCCAAAATTTTCGTGTGCGCTTTTTTTTTTCGTATTTGTGATTCGGTGGCTCTGGATTGTCAAAAAAAAAAAAAAAACATGCAAACTGCTTGCTACGAATGCAAAATCGTGTAAAATCTAACCCGATCTGAATTTTTTACTGAGGTAGTGTGAAGCGTGACTGACACAACATGAGGTCGCATTTCATTTTTTTTTAACATGCGAAAATTCCGAACGTGAGCTGGGCAAAGGCCTTCAGAATACAATACAATATAATACAAATTTGCAAGTCAGAGTTCACGAAACTTAAACTTTGGAGTGTAGCAAAATGTGAAACTTTTTTTGCATGAACTCAATTGCATTTCCAGTAACCTGAACTTATGGATGTCAATGGGAAGACAAATCCCCTCGTTAAAAAGCACATTCCCACATTCAACATTTAAGCTATGCGTTTTTTAGGCAGCATCATTGTATGAAATTGTATGAAAGTTATTTTTTTTCTAAGAAACTACTTCATAAATGTTTAAAATAGATTTTACAGTACATGAGAAAGTATTCAGTCATTCCAGCAGTCCTAGAAAAGCTGATTTATTTAACATGAATCTGGTTGCCTCATGGGGGCAGCCATGTTGAGATCACATGATCAGTTGAACTTGTCTAGAGTAGCTGCTTTATCTAGGTAGCCACAATGCCCTGAAGCCCATTTTCTTTTGCAATTCCCAGATAACATTTTGGATGGCTGAGATTAGGCCCTTTCTAGACAAAAAAAAGAAAAAAAAAAGTTTATCACAATCGTTGTTTTTTTTAGGCCCTCCACTTACTTCACCAGTACTCTGTAATCAACCTGGACAAGAGAGACATTTTAGAGGCTTTTTGCAGCACAGTGGTCACAGTAAAGAGCAGCAGTGGGTGACAAGCAGTGGTCAGAGATTAACTAGAAGGCAAGCAAGTAACTACAGTAAGAATCACAGAAATAAACACATCATTCTCCCAGCCGCACTATACATCACCCTATTCCCTATATAGATCTGAATTAAATCTCAACCCACAACCACTCAAAACATAAATCTACATCAGTAATAAAGAAATGCATCATTGTAGAGGCACTGTAAAATTAAGAAGCTCTCATTTCATAAACACAACTGATTCACACAGAAGTAGGCCAAACCATAACACTGACTGTATAATAAATTGTGCTCTTAAATGTCAACTCCATAGTGCATTAATATGAAACTTCTTCTACAGCACACCATCAAATTGCCCACAGAGGGACCCACTTCTTTCTTTCCACATATGAATGTAGCATGTTTGCTAGCAGCTGTCCTCTAAACAGCGGGGGCTGGAAAAGCACAACTCAGGCTAGAGTCATTAACTGAAGCACAGCGGTTAGCTAGGTCAGGGTGATGTGAAGGGCAAGGCCCTCATCCTAGAGAAGCCCAGCAATGTGTTGACTCCACACTTTCATTCAGTCAGTGGGTATAGGCACCCTATCAATAGCAGATGAGGCTAATACACCCACTGTAATATTTTAAAAGGCTTGATAAGTCCCACACTTAATGCAACGCTTGATTTCGCAGCCAAGAAGCCAAGGTTTATCCACACTGCAGATGTGGTTTCGCTGGCAGACTTAATAGCTTTAAGTGGCTTGGTATTATTCCCATTCAAAGTGCTGACTAAGTCGCAGGCAGAATTCCTCAACTGTTCCAGGATCAACCCCTGCAGCAAAGCTTCTAATGTAATTAAAGGGTAAAAGCTTTTGAAAACAAATTCTACTCTGTCATGATTAGGAGTTGGCAAACCTGTTTACATTGAAATATTGTCTCTCTTTAAGGCAGTGGAGAGACAAAACATTCCCATTAACTCATCCTTAAGCAAACGGTCTACGTTTGCCATTTGAGCAGCACTGGGAAAGCAGAGCTAACAATCTCTCCATGACATCACCTCACTCGTACAACCTCTCCTCGGAGACGACTTAAGCTTGCGGATCAATTGAAATAATGAATATGTATTTGTAGCAGATCAGTCACTGCCACTTGTACAGCTTGAATGAGAAAATGAAAAGTTGGAGGTGGGGGTGTGGGGAACAAATAGGCGAAAATGGCTTACTTGGATGTCGTTCAAATAATGTCACGTGCGATACTAGAGGAAGACGCTGCAGTGGCTGGTTTTTGGCAGCAGTGGCTGTAGCAAAATCCTTTTTAAGTCTAATCACCTGAATAAATTAGATGGATATTGATTTGTTTATATTAGCATTTTGAGTCTCATAGGGTCATTGATTTGGCTGACAGAAAAAGGTTCTGAGGTCAGTTTCAATTAGCATATGGAAGTTGCTTGGTTATTCAGTGTTTATAACCCTCCAAAACAATATGCTGAGGACTTTATCAGGACTTCAAACATATGCTCTACTGGGCCTTTAGTTCAAATGAAAGATGGAAAGTTTGGCTTGGATTTTGAGTACACAAAAGCACCGGCCACTTACTGTAATAACCTCTGAGAGTGAAACTATTTCAGCATGAGTAGTGTAAGTGACTTTAAGGATTCTGACCAGGCAAGTGGAACACAATATACTGCCATAACATGTCTAACACAACATTTACATTTACAGAAAGGCACACAAGAAAGATGTATGTGCCTCATTTCCTCCAAGCTGTATGGTACAGTACAGTTTAGTACAGTACACAATTTTGCCATTCCCATTGTCAGAAGTTGTGAATGGTACCCTAATTATGAACTGTACCAGACCACTTTTTGAGTACCTACCTGTAGCACAGTAGTCCAGTACTAAAGAGTGGAGATGAACTCACTGCAGAACGTTGATTGGTTGACAGAGAATCGTCACTTGTACGTCCTACAAGGGGAATAACAACACATGAGGGGGGCATTTTTTATACAGTTTACAGTAACACCATACTGTTTCTTCTTGTGGCAAACAGCCACTTGCTGATAAGAAAGAACAAGATCTTCTCTATGTCCTGCATTGTTGTTTAGTGTGTTTCTTCTTCGTGCGAGAATGACATTTATCGCTACTTTCCAGCATATGCCACGGCCATCAAGTACTGTTGACGGTGGAAACGCAATCTGGATTAGAGCTTACCACCCCGAATCGTACTGAAATGTACTGTCCTGTACCGCTCAGTAGAAACGAGGCATAAATGTGAGTCTAAAGCAACTTTAATACACTATGTTGCTGCATCTGTAAGAGGTTCACTATAGGTAATGTATGGAAACTATCTGGAAAGGATATTGCCCTGTTTAACTACCATATAAATGGGTGGCAACTCAAGATGGTTCTCTCGATAAATGATAAGGAGGAAGAAACTTAAACTGGGTTGAGAAAGTAAAATTTCTCTATTCTTTCCTGAGTTTGAGGGGAAACTCTTTTCTGAAATCCTGCAGGGACGTTTCAAGCATGAGATATGCAATATCAGTAGCCCTCATCTCTTAACTGAGAGCAATAAACCTCTTCCCATTATTGCTGTGTCAGCAAACGAAAATCCAAGGAGAGACTCATTATGAAGTATTTATATGTATGACATTATTATTATTTCATTCATGGCATTAATATCCTTTGTGATTTCCCCAGCAGCTGTCTTTTTCCAGATAACCACCCCAACAGCAGAAATAATATCCTTCAACTGGCTAAATCAAAACGTTTGGGCACATACAAGAGTTCCAAAAATGAAATTAAAACTTACCACGGGTTTGTAGATTTCTTCCAACACATTTCTCAAAAGAAGTAAAATGTGACAAACTGAACCACAAATGAAACTGATTCAGGCTCACAGTAACAACACATGCACATAAATGAGCACAAAACACATCTGTGGACACACACACACCTAATGCTCATCCTGTTAATGAACCAAATCAGAAAGAGGAGGAGTCTACTAATTAAGCTGCATAATTGTTTTCTAAAGACGCTTACATTAATTAAACTTGCATCAAAAACAGCATTTATCATATATCATTGAAAAGCATGAGTTAACACGACCGGTAAAATCTATGAAAATATAATCATCAGCTTTAACAAGGGTATTATTAGCTACATGCATTCATTTAAAAGATTTACTTTTTGTTTTTTTTATGTTAAAGTGAAAAAAGTTCAACTCAAAGCGACAAAGCACTTAGATATTCTTTATTAATCACACAATACAAAAGGTCAGCAAAATGTCAATTCTTTAAGATTGAGCCATCTTAATTTGAGAGCTCTCAAAAAGGAATGTCATTAACATTATAGCACACTGTAATGGGTTTAAAATCCAATTACAGACATCACTAGTGCACATTAATGGGAATCATGATCCCAGTTTTGTTTTGTTTTACTTTTTATGTCATAACTATAAAATGTATGTCATAATTCAGACTTTTTGATATCATTGTGTGTATGGTTATTTTAACACAAATACAGGTACTGATGCATACAGACCTTTTAGGAGTTGAGTGACTCATTGCTCACTCACACCTAAAACTAAGCTCCTACATAAAAATATTTTTATTCAGGTGTAGTGTTTAATGTAATTAAAAAAATAAAATAAAATAAAATAAAATAAATAAAAAACGTAAAAAAAATAGGCATCTATCTACTGAATACACAGTCCATCGCAATGTGTGCATCCAATGTAGACAGCACTGTTGATTATAATGACAACGGTGCGAGCTGCTCGAATGCGAGCACGACTTGTTTGAATCACCGGCTCAAGTAAGAAATTGTCCTCCCAAAAATTCTAATTCTATCATCATTGTCACCTGTCACCCTCATGATTTTCCTTTTTCAGCAGAACACAAAATGAGACAATCGAATCTATTATTTTTTTACAGTAAACAAAGGTACATAAATCTATTTTATTCAAGTCTTCTAACATCAAACCACATTAGTTTATGCCTGTCAAGTTATGATGCCATGGCACAAGCACCAATGAGGTTTAATGTTATTGATGTCAGCAGATTTATTGAGCATCATTTCCAGCCAAGCTGACAATTTGTCAAATTATTTGAAAGTGTATTATTATTTAATAGTGTGTAGGATATGTAAAATGCTAGGCATGAAATTAGACTTAGTGTAAAAAACTTCGAAGAGTATGAAAAGAGTTTATCTTAAAAAAAGAGATGTCGCTGCAAGAGGGAGGAGATGTTATTTTGATTAAAGCTGATGAGGGCACAAGGATTTTAAAAACAGCATGATTTAAAATAATATAAGATTGCCTAAATAAAAAAATAAATAAATAATGATTTCATGGGGAATTTAAAGTCACCATGATATCAAAATGGACAAATTTTTTTAATAGAATGTTTTTTTTATTTTCTTTTTTTTTCTTATATAAATGATCTATCTGTGCACATCATTCTTTAAAAAAATGTGTGCTCTTTAATCAAACAACAATTTTAGCCATGTTAGATTAGATCATAATTACTTACTAACCAACAGAGGCATTTTACGGTGATAAGAACTTAATCAAGACATTCCAAGCAGCACTTGTGAAGGATGCCCTTGCAACACAGCAGATGGTAAATACATGCATGACTTCACAGAAAATCTCCTGAACCTTAATGGATTGTAGCCTCAGATGATCTTAGTAAAAAACGTAATTCCATCACTGACCCAAAAGCAGCCAGATCATCTACGTACATCTGTTTGCTGTCCAGTCATTTCTTCCCCTTTCATCTTCATTAACACACACCATCATCGTCAATAAGTCTCTTTGCTACTCAAAGCTGCAGTCCGGTCTCTGTTTGAAATTTGCGATTGCAGTCATTCGCGGAATTATCAACTTTACGTGAGTTGTACTTCAACCCTCGACACAGCACAGTGCAGATGAAAACAATGTTTGAGGAGAGTGCGAGGCTGTCATTCACCGCGCCAATGTGGATACTGTCATTCAGAGTCACAGATTATTCTTTTAGGAAGTATGACCAACATAAGAATTTTCACCGGAGAATGTCATCTGAACTAGTAAGAAACATCCACTTTTGTACTGGTTCATACTGTATATAGTTATTATATCACACAAAACCGTGCAAATTATACTTTGTTGTCGAATCGTTAATGTTAACAACGTAAGCAAGCATTGTGTGACTACATTTTAAATTCCAACATTGTTTGTGAAAGTCCAACAAAGTTAAATGTATAAATAAATACTCAAACCTGAAAAGTTGTGTGGCTTCCTGTTTTCATTTGATTATCATTGTACACTAGGCAGCTTGGTAACACTGTGTTACAACCCTGCTGTGTATTACATATTTATATGTAACATATTTACATAAGCCTAGCTAACAGTTGCTAGGAATTGCTGAAGTGCTTCAAAATGGTGCTACATTTGAGCCAAACCAAAAAGTGATTGAGGCAATATAAAGTTAGATTTGGAAACATATACACCCAACTCAGAAACCGAAAAAAAAAACTATAATGAAAAAAAATACTTACATGGTGTCAAAACACTCTTTGTCCAGTATCTCAGTAGTAGTAGTAGTAGACCATCTTCTGGCAGCAAGAGAAAAAGAGCGGAAAGACAATCTGACAAACTATGTAAAAGGTCCGTGTTACATTTAACCCCACGTTAGGTTGTGCCCTGCGCTCCCCAATGTATGCTTTTGAATTTTACAGCGGGTGAATCTGTTGTCACTGGTGATTGTTGTTTGAACCTTTCTGGATCTGCCATCAAATTGATAAGTTTAATTGTATCAAGTGCTGTTAGAAAAGGCTATAAATCTCCACCTCCAGCATCCTCACAATATAGCTTACTAGCCGAGACTCATTCTTTATGTGTACAGATGTGACGTAATGACGCAAAAACATGCTCGAATCCCCCACGGAAATCCACCAGTACCACTGGAATTAACATTATTACAAGTTACCGCTTTGAATCGAGCTAAAGCAAGCTGATAGTTTTTAACACTGGCTAGTTATGTATTTTCTCAAATACCTATTTTGGATAATTCTTAACCCCAGCTACGGACTGTACCTTTAAGAAAAAGAAGCATTTATTCTCCAGATACACTGTTTGTACACTATCTCCAATGTGTGATTATGAAGATGGGATTTTAGATGGTAACAGCCTTAAGTCACAATTATTTTGTAGCGGAGAATGCATCATCAGAACCATAATTAGTGAGAAAATGAGGCAAAGCAAGCCTCTGAAAAGCACTCAGAGATCACATTTATATGGAGATAAAACATCACCCCTGACATTCCTGAAAAGGGACTTTCACATTACTGCTATATGAGTTCAACCCATCACCTGATCAACTGTGAGCGGCAACAAAGTCTCTTTCAGGCAGCACTTGCAATCTAATGACAATATTTAGAGTCTCCTTATGAAGAAGCAGTTGAAATTCAATTTAAATCACATATCCCAAATAATTCAAGATGAGTTAATGTATGATAGAATTAATATCTTAGAATTAGTGCTGGGAAACGTCCCAGTTACGTATGTAACCCTCGTAACTTCCGTCGGATGACGACAATTGGGGTTTCGCTTAGAAAGCCTATCGACTTTATTACAAAATGAGCCAAATGGCAAAGAAATGCCAAGGGTCTGCGGAATTTGCATGGCGCAACTCCACCCCACCTCGTGGGTATAAAGGAGGACGCCGGCAATATATGTGGATATGTTTCTTCGGTGAGGAACCAAGACAGGTTGAAGGTGAAGATGCGATATACATTCAAAAATGCGTTTGGCCAGAAGGATCTTGAAAGATTACCGAATCGTGAGAAGTTTTTGAAGTATTTAGGTCTATTCTATCACATAAAATGCTGCTGTGATGAGCACTGAGCCATTTTTGGAAATCGAAAGTACTGTAACGAAAGTATTTGTAATTATTTACTTTCCACCTCTGGCTTTCGGGTGCGGGTACACTTTTAGTAAGGATCCTATGCACAGTTTTATAAATGAGACCCTGGACCTCCATAACAAACGTTATTTGACCTCCATAACAAACGTTATTTGACCTACTCCAAGAAAATCTCAAAATAATGAAAAATTGAATCAGTGCGGGGTTAGCATTTAACAATCTGGTTCGTACCCTTTGTCTGGCCTTGGTCAAAGTGCATTTCGCAGTGCGCAATCCGGTTATTCGAAAATGAAGAAAAGAGTGCAAGGGAAAAAAAGTCTCTTGTCATCACCATTGCTCATCATCTTATTGTCAGGGTGTAGAGCCAATTCCCGTCTGTGACCTTTAGCAGTGCAGGTGGCTTATGGCAGTCCTCCATGGAAGCGCTCAGCATGTTATTTAAAAGTAAACACAGCATAATCAAATTGATTGTTTGTTTTTTGCATTAGGTGCTGTGGGGTACATTAAGTATTAATGCTGAGCAGACTTTCTCACAGCCCCCTGACAATAATGTGTAACATCAGCTTATGTTAATGTTTGAAAACCATTACACATGGCACCAAGAAGTAATATCGTTTTTAAAAATAAAAATAAAAAATAATAACTCCTATCAAAATCTAGCAAATGTGGGTGGGTAGGAGCACAGGCAGAACGGGCCGCAAATAAATTTGCTGCTTTTACCATGCCTACATTTGTTGGTGTCCATTGTTATGGCAGTATGTTTACAGTGATAGCTGCCCTGAGGGCTGCAGGAGTGGGCAGCGGCTGAGACCTGTCCACCAACAGCATGTCAAACCACCATCTGATACCTCCCCATGTCTGCTTGCTTCCCCACTGGGTAATTGAAATGCTCAGCCAACAGCACTCTTATTGGATTCTCCTCTGTCAAACATCTCACTCACTTTTCTGTAAGAAAGCCAGTGCCAAGGCTTGCTGCCTTGATTTGTTTCCTTGCTGATCCTTTCCCCTTCACCTTGTTTTGGTTGCAGAGCCTTCAGCTTGGACATGATGAGCTCTGTGTGTGGTTCAGCAGCACAGGTATCCCAACAGACCCTCTCATTCCCTCTCCATGTCTTGTTAGGGCTATGTTGTCTGAAGGCCCTGCATTGTCTGACAATGTCTTGATTTATTGGACTGTCTGTTCCTTGGGTTTCATCAGTGTCTTTCAATTTACATTGCCAAGTGGGCTTATTTTAGGAAAGTGCTCACTCAGATCCTTAAATTTGACAGTCTTTACATATCTCTTACTTAAGCTGCATGAGGTGTTAAAAAGCAGAAATCACGAAAAGAGCCGTGCTGCAAACATAGCTGATTTTGACCAGGTAAAATTAGTGTTTTGTTAAAATATTAATGAGAATTTTTAATAAAAGTACATTACAAAGTTTTCATTTAGACCCTAATCATTCATATTAACGTGTACTGTACAAAAATGGCATTATAGGACCCCTTTAAAATGGGTAATTTATGTAGAAGAAAGGTGAAATTAATTTTGAATTTTGGAGCTTTCTAGACTGAGAAAAGCCAGAAAATGTATAGATGAAAGACAACAACTCCCACAATGCACTTGCTTTGCTACCCTAGGAGGCCACGCCTACTGATAACAGTGCTGTAGTTATACAACAAGTCTAGGCTAGTGAGTCTCCGTGATAAGTCTGCCCGGAAGATTTTGTCATTGTGACAGATATACACACCTAACTGCAACCCTGCCACAATTGAGCTAAAAGGTGCATTCATACAATTTTGGTATATCCCATTCTTCTAAAAATATTTGTGTAAAGTAGTTGCATCTTGATTATATGCACCTGATAGTTATGAATGGAGGTTAAACTGTTAATTTCCATAGATTTTTGGCCATGTAGTTTCTATTAATCAATAAATATTTGGTGTTACATAAGTCAAAAATTATAAGATGCAATGAAGTCGGTCAGTATGACCTGACAGAACTGAACAAAATTTTGATCAAGTGAAATAGACATGCTAAATCATCTTTAAACTTTACATGGATTCGAAAAACGCTGCATGTTTTGAAAAATTTAGCATTTCTGAAAATGTTAAATGCATTTTCAAAGGGAGCTGGTTTATCAGATCTCTAGAGGCTTCTTTATACGCCGAGGCATTTTCTCACATTCACACAGAGTGAGAAGTAAAGGGATTTTACACTGCAACTCCCTCCCCCCACTATGAACCCAGACGAACGGCATCCCAAAATGTCCTTGTTGCACTGGGATTCATTTTATCACTGTAGAAGATTATCATCTTTTCATTTCCTCTGTGAATGCAATTCTCGAACGCTGACAACTTATGATTGCCACAACACAAAGTGAAAGGTCAACACTGAACTGGTAAAGAGAAATTGTTGAAAATATTTCAGTGGATGAATATTTCCATGTAAAATAAATTCACATTTACCTGTTTGTGATTCTTTGAGTGACAGAGAGCTGGGTGTGTTGAGTGCAACTTGAGAAATCCAGTTAAAGCAACAAAGTCAATAAATCACTATTATTGAACTCAAAAGAAGCCCCTTGGTCTGTGGTTATCACAAGGAGGGCAGCTCATTGATTTGTGTTGACTCTAACATAAAATGCGTGCTACAAATATGTGACGTGTCGGCCATCATTTACAATTATGCTGTGAGAAATGAGACTATGCTAAAATGCAAGATAAAATATCATCTAGACACATGCATTATCAACATAGAGGTACGGCTAAATTCCCACAACTCTCCTTCAGTCAATAAACCCATAGCCAGGATTTTCTAATGGAATCTTAAAGGAATGTTCTGGGTTAAGCTCTATGGGCAACATGTGTGGTATAAGCTCTAAGTTAAGCTCTCGGCAACGCATGGTGCAATGTTGATTTTCACATACACAGTCCATTATTTCAAAAATAAAATAAAATGTGTTTACAGTAGTGCACTTGTTTCCAATTGTTTCCATCTAAGCTGAAAAAAGAATTTGTGCTTCAAAATCATCACTTCCAGGAAAATTGATGCAAAATACAAATGTATTGTCTGTCAGATGGGTCTGAGAATTAAGGTGCATTCACAGCATATCTGAATCACTGTAATTATGAGATTCTGACTTGTAAATTGTTCACTAACTTGTAACTCATAATTACAGCTTGTAAACTATGAATTTTTGAAGAGCTCCAGCTTGTACCAAGTGGCTGCTGTATCACCTGACTGAAGCAGATTAATTTTGCTCTTGATAGTGTTGCCATGGAAGGACATAATTCCGAGGCCGATAACAGCTCAGAATAGGTTATTACGGTAACAATGGAATTGTGTGAACAACATCGTAGCCGATCTAAGTGTCATACTATTATTTACATGAGATGTATTAACATTTTGAATTAGCTTTTTTTATGATTTCATTGAGTTTAATCCTTAGTAACTTTAGTAATTACTAACCTTCATTTGTATCATCAGTTTTAATCATTCCTTCTTGTTTCAGTTAGCAAGATTTCTGATATTTGATTGTTTTTAAAATTTGATTACTTGTTCATAATATGTATTTAAGCTTTATTTAAATGACAAAAAACAATTAAAAAACAATTTTACAGCTTTAGTTTTAGATAATACTGATTTGGTGATTTAGTATGTGTTAATCATTTGAAGGATTGACACATTTACACATACTTTTTTTGATGAGCATCATTGATGTTTAGTAGAAAAGATCCTTCATTTACCAAATCATAGAAAAAAAAAAAACGTAAAATGTTATTTTTATATATAGAATTTTTAGAAATTATTCACATTGTGATGTTACCATTAACCTTTTTTTATGAGATATCTCAAATTTCACAATAATTCCTATAGTAAACAGTGCTTTCTAGATAATTGCAAAACATTCCTCTGGTTCTGGCTAGCGTTGTCATGACAACAAAGTGGAAAGAGTGCATCTAACTTTACATAGACAGGGTCATTAAGTATTTTTTTTTTCACACAAGTATCATGTTAATGCATATACTGTATTAGTCTTGTGTTTAAATGGCACATACTTTCAAATTAACTTCGAATTTAATGCCTTATTGTAACCACGATTCCTTTTAAAAAGGCACAAGTGGAAATTATGTTCTGTTCTTATCAGCAATAACGTACGTTGCAAATTCAGCTGACGGAGATCAACTTGTTGTGAACCTTTAAGGTCAAACAGACAGGCTCCTGTAATTGTTAAATGATGTCTCGTAAAACTTACACAAGCCCATAAAATGGAGGGGTTTGGGACAGGAGTGACATAGCAGAGCTGCATAATAAGATTAGCATCCTCTTTGTGTTTGATGGAACTCAATCAAGCAGATTCTCAAGGTTTACGACTCTATTACAGCCTGTGACGTCAACAGAGGAGGGCTGGGGTCCTGTCTCTGTGTCTCTGGCATCAGACACTCAGGCTGTGATGAACTAGCCACTTTGGAGGACATCAGATAACAGAAGAGGACTGAAAGAGAGAATCACAGTGTACAACCTCGTGTTTAATGCTTTTATGTGACAGTGAGAAAAGAGCCGGACAGATGAATGGGCCTAGGGAGGTCACTATGGGTGAATGCTTGTGGTTTCAACTTTTCTGTTTTTATTTTAAAGGGGGACAAGGGTGCTGTGAATTAAGGCCTGTTTACACCAAGAACAATACCAGTAACCAAGTTTAAAATGTAAACTCTAAAGGTATGGTAATATTAGTAAATTACATAACACTTTACTTAAAGCATTTATGCATAATGAATTGTGAAGGTATTCATGTGTGTTACAATGCATTATATCTTTCCATAAATGATTGTAACCAACGTTAAAATGCATAATAATTGCACCTTTCTAAAGGTGTAACATATTATTGGTGTGAATTCTAAAGTATAATAACTGTGATTACATACAGTGCATTAAAGGCATAATTCATGCATTAAAAATACTCGTATAATGTATTATATATATAAAGGCTTTTAGTAAAGTGTTAACCACAATTTTTGCACAGCTGAAGTGAATTTGCATGACCAAAATGAACCCGCAAAATCTGCATGGGGAAATGGTTCGTGTTTGTGTGAAATTCTTGATCACATTTGTTATTTACCATATCTGTGGTAAACCTGAAAGTCAGCATGAAACGGAAGTTGCAATAGTCTTCTCTTCCCTATGACGTACAGCAAGTGAAATGAAAGCGAGAAAAAGTAGAGCGTGATTTGATTTCATCCTTCGGGAATTTATTGGATCGATGGATAAATGGAAGCTGATCAAAATGTCTACCGAGACATGAAAGAGATGTCGTTGCGAGGGGGAGTGAAGGTTAGCGTCTTTTGGTTAAAGAATTGGGGTATTAACTTTAAAAAATGGTGTGCATGGATATTTATAACAATCATTGCAACATTCAAAATAGGAATTTTAGATTTTTTTATGGTTACATTAAGTGATATCTTTATGATGAAGGACGGAAACATCTTGACAGCCAATTACAATATATCTTTAAAGCACTTTTATAGTAAACATTATAGTCCTTCGAGTGAGTGAGTCATATAGATGTAGATAAATTTATCGTTCTTGGTATAGACAGACCCTTGATGTGAACAGTCATCACAGTTAATAAAGTTTTCCGGTGGAAAAAAAAAATGTCACTAAGAGTAATATGACAGAATAAACACATTCTCATCCCAAGGCGTCACCTTTGACCATGCTTCAATATTTGACGTTTTAGGCGCCCTTTAGCGTCACTTACATGACGCAATCCTACGGCGTCATCTAACTGACGCTAAAGGACACCTAAAGCGTCAAATATTGAAGCATGGTCAAAATGCTCCCGAAGCGTCAGTTAGGTGATGCCTTGGGGGTGAGAATGGGCTGTTATATTTCACCCCATAAACACAATCATGCAAAGAAAAAAAGCAGTAAACCACCCCTTTAACTTTGTTTTTAGTCCACTGTGTTTTAGAGCTGGGAGATCTTTTTCCCTAAAAAAATCGGTCATTTTTATTTTTTTATTTTTTAACAAAAATTCGATTTACGATTCGAGTCACAATGCAATCCCAACTGAAAGGCTCTGTGCAGTGTACATCAAAGATTATTAAACATCCAAATTATGTTTACTGTATTTGGATTGAGATAATAAAACTACAAAAAAAATCCTGTGGTAACTCTTGGTTGAATTGAACATGTTGCCATAAAAAAATGTAATTCCATTCAGGGAGCGTGCTATAGAAACCCTGAAGGAAGATTCGGCGAATGCAAAATGTATGTACGCTGTACTGAGGAGGGGAGGAAAAAATCTAAAAAATAGATTTTTTGAAAATATGAATAGATTTTACCTACCAACTTGATGTTTAAATCACATTGATTTTTTCCCTCAGCCCTACTGTGTTTATAGATTTACTGCATTCACTTCCATTGTTAGTGCCTCTCTGTAACTCAGATAATGTTATGGCAAGACATTTTTTTTTTGTTATCAACTTTCAACATCCATAATATTTTATTTCATGGATCTTTTAGAATACATTTTGCCTTTTATTAAAAACGTTCTTCTCCAAACCTGTCCATGCATGGAACCTCTTTATTAAAAGAGTAGTTCACTTTTTTAAAAAATGTTGGTGATAATTTACTCACCCGCCATGTTATCCAAGATATCCACATCTTTCTTTCTTCAGTCAAAAAAAAAAATTACGTTTTTTGATCAAAACCAAATTATGGTCAGAAATTAATTAGAAATTACAGTTTTTGATCTTTCACCAAATGGTTCAAGGTCCAAATGAGAGTTTCAGTGCAGCTTCAAAGGGCTTTAAACGACACCAGACGATGAATAAGGGTCTTATCAAGCGAAATGATCGCTCATTTAAAAAAGATAACAAAGTTTAAGTTTTTTAAGCACAAATGCTCGCCTTGCTCTGTTCTGTGATGCGCGTTTGTGACTCTCCTGTTCGAACTCATTCATGAAAATGAACAAAACTTTTTCAGAGTCAATTCGTTTATTTCGTTCATTGAATAAATCAAATGATTCTTAAAAAAGATTTCTTTATTTCGATAAACGAGTTCGAACAGGAGAGTCAACAACGTGCATCACAGAACAGAGCAAGGCGACCATTTGAGCTTATAAAACTTTTTTTATGAGCGATCGTTTCGCTTGATGAGACCCTTATTCACTATCTGAACTCATTTAAAGCCCTTTGAACAATTTGCACTAAAACTGTCTTTTGAACCTTGAACCATTTGGTTACCAGTAAAGTCCATTGTATGGAGAAAAATACTGGAATGTTTTCATTAAAAAAAACCCCTTTATTTCTTTTCGACTGAAGAAAGAATGACATGAACAACTTGTATGACACGGGGGTGAGTAAATTATCAGCAAAAGTTTTTTCCAAGGTGAACTACTCCTTTAAGGACTAAAGAATAAATGAAGATGAATTTGAATGCGTAATACTCTGTCCATTCTGTCATTAAGCATGCAACAGATGCAAACAGTCAATTTATTCAGTGTTCGGTTAAATTACATAAGGGTGTTATCACAGATTGTGTTGGTTTGGCATATTGTAGGTGTTAATGAGACACTGTGATTTTTCGAAACCTGGAAAACAAAGGAAATAAAGTGTCCGACACACACACACACACCAGTAATCATGGGCTTAACAATTCCCTATACAGCGACGCAAGTCTATTATTGGCCACAATCTTCTTTGTTATCGTATTGTCATTATATCCAACCAAATACACAAGACAAATGAAATGAGCATGCTCGTGTGTAGAGTAATAGATCCAGAACGTTTCAATCCTGAAAGACGGAAACACACCGGCTAGATTGAACGGCCCTGAACATTTTCGTCTTGAGTCATTGACGTCTTTCTTACAAATTCAAATATAAAAAGCCTCCTCGACCCATTCACAATCGCTTTTCACATATCTCTTTAGAAATCAATTCGTCTCACTGATCTGTGTCTCGTTTTTGATTGTTAATTAAGGAAACTTGTTGCAATTGCGTTGTCGAATTAGACCTCGTCAGCCTTGTGTGCTTGTAATTGTTGCTCTCGATGCTTTATGCTGGTGTAGTAGCCCTTGATTACCTCTTGCATATGCATTTCAACATGAATTACTTTCACAGCACAAGCAGCTTTTGATCAGGCCAGCGTAAGTGGCGTCTCATCCTGTGTGGCCATTTGCATTCTAATTCCATATTGACTTGATTTCCAAGGTAATTAGAGACACGTACTGGCAGATTCATTCTTTTACTTTTCTTTTCATTGACATTTCTTTTAATGAGCGAGGGCTCTGTGTCGGGCTGTACAGGAAAATTGCGCAAAAGCAAACCGATTCCACGCGCCCCCCTGAAATAACATTTGCCTTCTATCAAATTTCCTTGCAAATGAGAAGAAAATGGCACGCTTGTCTTCAATTACGGGAAATGATAGTGGACTGCGTAAAAATACGCACCTTAAGCCTTTCATGGTATGCAAACCTTCTAATTAGCTGGTAATGACTTGTCTTTAAGCTGAAACTGCATGCAGAACTGCACAGATATGGAAATGACACTGGTGGGCCTATTTGTCCTGGCCCTTTGTAGGGCTGGTGCATTGTGAGCCTCATTGTCTGCACTGCTTTAAAGGAGTAGTTCACTTAAAAAAAAAAAAAAAAAAAAAAAAACTTTTGCTGACAATTTACTCACCCCCATGTCCATGTCTTTCTTTCTTCAGTCGAAAAGAAATTAAGGTTTTTGATGAAAACATTCCAGGATTTTTCTCCATA
>JAOTRC010000043.1:20644468-20654998 GCA_027497675.1 Cyprinella lutrensis
AAGTCAGAATTGTGAGATAAAAAGTCACAATTATTTATTTTATTTTTTTATTCAGTGGCGGAAACAAGCTTCCATACTAATGACACTGTAGGTAACAAAACAAAAAAGCTGTGCCTGTGACAATATAAAAGGGATAGAAACTTCAGAAAATAATTAAATCGATCCTTTTGTTTTCCCGTCAAAATCCGTAGAAGAACCTGTGCAAGACAAAAGTATATTTAATCGGGTATATTTAATCTCTTACACTTTTTGCAAAGTTTCTGGAGTAGCAAACATATATAAATGCTTGCATTTTTTTTTTTTTTACAATTCAAAAGTTTTTTGATACCGAGAACGGCAAAATTTGAGTAGTATTGGTACCAACAACTAAAACTTTGCTGCATGTCAACCTTAAAACAAGATAAAACTATTAGAAAATGGGAGTAAAGAAAGTCATTTAAGATCTATTCTCAGAATGCACACATTTGTTTATCAGGTAAATGTTTAGGTATTTTTGTTGGGAAACAACCAATGCACTATGTCAGTTGATATTTTTGCAGTATGCAGCAGTCTGGATGATTTTTTTATCAATTCAGGATGATCTTATGTAATTCTTTGCACTTCCTGGAATTTCCCAAAAGAACAGCAGGGATTTGGAGGCTTGTAGTCTGGATGAGGCAAGACCTCTGTTGACTGTCTCAACAACTTTGCAAGTTTCTTTACACTGTATAAAATGATTTTTGCCATAAGTTATCACAACCTAAATTATGCATTTTTGTTGTTGTGATGACTCAAAAATCTTGATGACTCAAGTGTTATTATGAACACTTACATTTTTTTTTAAGTTGAAACTACAAATTATTAGTTATTCTAATATTCTAATGTACATTCGGATCTTGATTTGTAAAACCTGACCGGGTTTTTAGCAGTAGCTGATCCCGATCTCCAAACCAGTCCTGCAAGACTGTTTATGACCGTATTGCTCTCAAATATTCAAGAACAATTGCAATTAGTTATTTTGCATTACAATTTATTAATTTATTATATATTTATTAGGGCTGTCAAAATGATTAATCGCATCCAAAATAAAAGTTTGTATTTACATAATATATGTGGGTGCACTCTGTATAATTATTATATATATATATAAAAAACACACATGCTTGTATATATTTAAGAAATATTTTTGTATTTATATGCTCTATATAGATTTATATATAACTTGGATTATATATAAATATAAATATTTTATATATAAATAATATTTTTTCTTAAATATACATGCATGTGTGTTTTTTATATATATACAAAATAATTATACACAGTGCGCCCATATATATTATGTAAACACAAACTTTTATTTTGGATGCGATTCATCGCGATGAATCGTTTTGCCAGCCCTAATAATAATTCATCATTTAGGGATCTTAAATACAAAACATAATTGACCCCATATACTATAGCCTTTATTGCACAATTCATTTTTATAATTTTACATCATTTTTACATAGTTTTTCTTTTCAGATGGTGTAATTGCTGATTAAAAAAAAAAACAAGCAATATAAGCCAAAAAGTATACTTTTCATGACCCAAGCCAATTTTGTTGGATAAAATCAAGCCCTGCCCATTACATCCCACTGAATATTTCCTAAACAACGTGAGATGTGTGTAAATGCACGGGTGAACTTACAGTTGGGTCTGCGGGGAGTATCCGGGACTGCTGTGTCCGTTAGTGTCCAGGTGATCTAGTGTGCCGTTGAGATCTTCGTGCGTGGCGCCCTGCAATAGGCCGGTCGGGCTGCCGCTCATCAGTCCATGAGGACTCGCCCCCATCATACCTGACGCGCTGTTCATCAAGCCTGGATTACCCAGCAACGGCAAAGAGGTCTCCGCCAACGCAGCCTATGAGAGAAAGAGAGGGAATAGTTACACTCAAGCATTTTCATCAGGCGGCATGTCAAGATTATCTCCACTTCTTTATTGAGTTACTTCCGAATTATTGCTGAAGAATCGATCTCTCCGTATGATAAAAACAGAAGAGAAAAAACAAACAAAACAACGGGAGAGTTTTGAAGTTGCAAAAGCAATCTCTTCACCTTACAAGACAGGCCTCAAATGAACAGCGAATAAAGAAAGCACAAGCATCCACATAATAATGAAACCATCCAAAACTTTACCTCAAAACAGTTAAAGAAAAAAAAAGACTCCTGACATTTTTGCCTCCTGCACATTAAAGTTAGATACAGTAATTAAATTTTAAAGTTTTTGCCACGAGCAGCTCGCTGGCCGACACTGCGAAGCCAAATCATTTATGACAGTTTGGATAAATATTAATGATTATGCCCTCGCATTTGCACAGGCTGCTATCAATCTGAGGCCAGGCTGGGGGAGAAGGTACCTGCCTCTACCACACGGTGTCCTTCTAGACTCTCACTGCCAGTGCCAACCTCACACACACACACACACACACGTTACCTGTAAGCTGGCGTTGAGAGCCGCCCCATAACCCAGACTGGATGGCAAGTTCTTGACCAGCGTTGGGCTCCTGAACACAACAACACTTGCAATTAATCTGACTGTAACAACATCTGAAAGACATTTATACTGTGTGTGTGGGTGTGTGTGTACCCTGTTATCTTCTGAGATCTACGTTTCTGATATTCCATTTCATCCACGGTCCACACGGCACCCTTCACGTTCTCCACCCGGACAAAACACTTGTGCAGACTGAGGTTGTGTCGCACTGCGTTCTGTTAAACACACAAATATGGAATTGAAGTTGGACATATTTACTCCAATAGATGCATAATTTATCAGTGCATTTTAATCTAAAGAATAAAACATAAATACTTGGCACTTTTAAAGCTCTTCTTAAGACGCATTTCTTTAAACTTGCATTTGATTGCTGATGTCTCTGTGTGATCGTTTAACAGCTATTTTTACTTACATGTGCATGGGTGTGTATAGACCATTTCAAAAAATGTAAACAATACTGGTCCAGAAACACTTCCTGTTTCAGTTTGTAACTGTTTTCTTTATTTCACATGTAAAGAAAAAATCTTAAAGATGTTTGTTTAACTTTTGATTCAGTTTTATATCTTCAGTTGGTTGTATTTTATCCCAGCTTTTATGTAGTGTTAAAAAACTGAATCAGGAAGTGCTTCTGGACCAGTTTTGTTTACATCTTGCAAAATGGTCTATAAAACAGCCATTTGAAATAGTAATAAAAATCCTACTGGCCCTAGTAGTAAACTTTTGAACGGTGGTGTCTGTGTAACTTTTAGTTCAACAACAGTTCAAATTCACGAATATCTTTCCAAATATACAAAAATTAAAAACAAGTGACTGACTAAATAAAATATATGAGAACTAAATGATAACAAGAAATCCCTGCACCCTGTAGCAAGAAACCTTGAAAAATATAGCAAGTGAGCTTATAAAATGTTCCAAAAATTCTGGAATATTTTTGTAAAAAAATATTTTTTGTAAAGAAATTTTAAAACGTGTATGCTTTCTCTGCGATCGTAACGCACATAATCAAGTTTGGTGTCCAACATTGAACGGAAATTAAATAAACCCAGATAGAGTTGAATGCTGGAGTGCATGTAATTGAAAAAACATCCTATTGCTTTCCTTTGGAGATCCTTTTATTCTTTTGGTCTTTATTCAGGCAACCTGTGGTTATCATTTTACTTTCTCTCAGCATGTACAATTTGAGCACAATGACAGCGTCAGGTCTCGTGACCAAGAAAATAGCGAAAATAAAATAGTCTCTTCTTAAAAAGTGCAGAAACCAGTGGTGTCCCACTTATTGTTACAGAGCTGAGGGACCTAAGCAAACACTACTCATCTTTTTCTCGCCTTCTCCCTCTTTTTTCGATAATCTCTCTTTTTTACTGTCCTTCTCAGTCTAAATCTCTCTTTTCCACTTGTTTATTTTTCTTCTTTCTCACTTTTTACGCTCATTCTTTCATCCTCGCCAACGTTTTCCAAAGGATAAAGATGAACGGGACTCTTGCAGCCATTCCTGTGACAGGAACAGGAGGCTGCTGAGATGGAGATACACGGGGAAGCTCAGGAGGGGTGAGCGTTGACATTTGAAGCTTTTGACATTAAGAAGGGATCAGCTTTTCTGACTCAACTTGTTTGGTACTTTCACTCATTAATGTGGCTGAGAATATGGAGTTTTAATGTGTGGAGTGTAAATGACTCAGAACTTCGAGCTCCATCATCACCTTCATTTTATCAGATGTTTGAATGCTACTTAAACTAATAACGCACTAGAGAGACAGAACATTGAACTAGAGCATAATTAAACAATAAATAGATTAACAATTTAGTAGAGTGAGACAAAAGTATTTCAGCTAGTAGGGACAATTGTACTGTCAGAGCTGTCATTTAATATGCAGTCTGTGATTTCTTATTTGAAAAGCTTTACAAAAAGAAATAAACGTTATCAAGGTGGCCTGTAATACTTGGAGAGAGCCATATGTTTGCATTCCCATTCCTCTCAATGCCAGTTGCTCTGCAGGCACAGGAATCCTAGAAAATTCAGGATGTGATTTCAAACCTGCCATCTTTCCTCTGTAGGCACTCAAATGTTCTGATTTTTTTTTCCAAATGTGTTCCACAGAAAAAGGAAAAAGTCCATATAAAACTATTTTTCTACTATAATTGTGAATATAATAATTATTTTCCTTCAGCTCAAACAGTAGAGTGTTGATACAACGCCAAGGTCATGGGTTCCATTCCCAAAGAAAGCAAGAATTGATAAGAATGTAAATGTGTACCTTGCAACGCAATGCAAGTCGCTTTGGATAAAAGCATCTGCGAAATGCATAAATGATATCGAAAACAATTTTTTCCTACATCTGAAAATGTGCATATTAACATACACAATGTAATAAAAACTCATTATGAAACATTAGCCGTATAAATGTTTCTGACAAAAAAAATGGCCATGAATAGAGAAATATGTTTTATGCCACATTAATTATTAATGGGATAACATTAACAAAAAAATTAAAGGGTTGATTTAGCAAAAATGACCAGCTGACTATCCATAATCATGTTTATAATGTGGCTATTTACACAATAAATCAATTAAATATTGCTTATTATTGTAAAGCAAAGTACAGTATAAAATAGTTTCAGTCTGTTATAAAGTGTTGCACAACAGCAGTCATTATTCACAAGTGGCCACTAAATGCTGCGACTGAATCAAGCATTCAGGCCAGTTTTTTGGAATAATGTAGGTTAACTATTTAAAGTGAATTCGACATTCCTATTACTATGTCAACAAACAAGAACAAGTCAACAACCTGCAGCCAAGTTTGGCACTATCTTCTCTCAAAATAACAATGCTCTCTGTATCCGCGGCTGTCAACATCAGAGCATAATCCTGCTCGACAAGAGCATAGACTCTATGTGACGCTTCATTCACATTCCAGTCCCATCATATCATGGTCCCTGCAAACACCTGGGAGGAATTTCTGTACACGGGCCCCAGTTCAGAAGCGCCGGTCAGCAGCCAATGTGTGCACTGATAAAGTCCGCTGATGCTTACGCATGGCTTAACCTGCATGTGGTGCTCAGGCCATTTTTTTTTTAAAGGCATCATGTTGTCTCACTCAGTGTTCTCAGAGCAGGGCTGACAGGGACACAAAGGTTCTGCGAGCTGTGATTCAAACTCTCTCACCTTCTGTGTGTGATGTGTGGTGTCAGCCCAGAAACCCCCACAACACATCTAAAAGTATTTTTCATATGCACTGAGAATACATTTAATACACTAAGAATACATTTAATAATAATACAATTATCAATTTTAGATTTTTTTTTTTAATATATTACAAAAAGTAAATGTCAAAATAACTAACAATAATGATAACAATTATTCCTCAATAATAGTAGCACTAATATTATTATTTTTACATTGTTAACGATATATAGTACATCATTCATAATGTCATAATAATAATAATAATTATTATTATGCCTCAATAATAATAATAATACAAGTAATTATCATTATAATTATATTAAACAATGCTGGGTTGTTTTAACCCACATTTGGGTCAGATATGGACAAACCCAAATGTTGGGTTAAAAACTTTCAGTTTCAACTGTAATTTTTTATTATTATTACATTTTTAACCCAACATTTGGGTTTGTCCATGTTTTACCCAAATTTGGGTTGAAACAACACAGCATTTCTTAGAGTGTACAATTGTAATTATTATAATGTATCTTCATTATCATCACAAAGAAAATATTATTAAGAATTAAAAACAAATTGTTCATCACATTATAAAACATTCTATAATAATTCATAACATAATAATAATCATAATAGTTTGTATTATAATTAAATAATTGTTATATTATAACTAATTATTATAATTTTTTCAATCATTCTTTTGAAAACAAGTTTTCATATCTTATCAATGTTTGGTTCTTAAGTTAGACCGCAATTCGTAATTAGATCAGATCGTAAGATCGTAATTACACTTATGTAATAGGCAGCTACTGTAACAGGCCGACTTGGTTACATACAGGTTACTGACTTGGTACAATATAACAAGTACTTAAATATGTTACTAATATAAAAAGCCTGAGGTTACACATGGTAATTTTGTACCTTCTAAAATAAAGTGTATAAAGGTTGTACTTAAGTGTACTTCAAGTGTATTAAGTGTTACAGCTTAAATGCATGCAGTGGCCTCTTAATTACATTTAATTTACAAAATATTACACAGGTATAAGCAACATAAAATAAAGTGAATCAAGATTGTACTTAAGTGTGATGCATGTGTATCTACAAACATCATCCATACTTTAATTTGAATTAGGCCTAACTCCCTTGTTCACTGCATAAATAGCTTCCTAATTGCTTTGCAATATCATAATATTACAGAGGGATAAGCTACGTAAAATAAAGTGTATCAAGATTGTACTGTAGGCTACTAAGTGTATCTACATACCTTATGAAGTACATTTAACACTTTTAAGAAGGTATACAAAATTACCATGTGTAACTGCAGGCTTTTTTCATAGTAACATATTTAAGAACTTACAATAAGTTTTAAGTTACATAGTACAAAGTACTTTCTTATATAATTACATTGTATCAAGTCGGTTTCACGACTCGGCCTGTTACATGTGTAACAGTAGCTGCTTATTACATGAGTGTAATTACAATCTGTAAGTACAGGTTGTTGCATAACTTAGTTACATGTTATTACAATGTCTACTAGTAAGTAACTAATTAAGTAACTACACTGTATCACACCGCAAAATAAAGAGTTAACATGTGGACGATGTTTTGTTTTGATATAGTCATCTTATAAAAGTTTGATTCAAAAGTAAATGTATCTTCAGACATTTTTTTTTACTAGAAAACATATTAAGACAGACTTTTTGCTCTGTTCTAATCCCTCACTCCCTCTCCACATGAGAAGATGAGGAGGGAGTCCTCATTACCACCATCAACAATCACAGAGAAACTCTTGAAGAATAATTAGATCATGTCTGAATGTGATCTGGAATGAGAATGCTTCACATGAAAGCCCCTCATTCTGATCTCCTTTAGAGGCAAATGAAAGCAAGGCGATTCTAATGTGGCAGAAGAGCCTTTGCATGCATTCACTCATACGCGCACACACACACAGACACCAAACGCCCAGGGCTTGCACGCATTAGGTAAAACCACAGCACCACTATGGTATTGATCCTTCACACAGGCTGTTGCTCTTAAGGGAATTGATAAGAATCATTCCGAAAGAGAAGTAAACCTTGATGATTGTAATCGGGAGATATCATCATTGATTTTTCCGGCCCTTATTCCATTGTGTGCCAAATAAAGAAGCATTTCATTGCAAGGTGGCTCTCCTCTTTCCCCATCCGACTCGGAGTTAATTCACATCCTCTCATTAAATAGTCCATAATGCTGTGGCCTTTTCACTGGAGGCGTTATTGATATGCACCCTGCCCTGAGAGCCTACACACCCAGATTATCCAATAACAGGTTACTTTTCTGCAGTGCTGCATTTCCAGAATTTAATTAAAACTAGAAATGAATAAGTCTAATAGGACCTGCATAAATCCTGTTGCACAGCCAAGGTCTCATTTAATTCCATCCTGATCTCTTTAATACACGATTACACAGTGACTAAGAGGACCTGCATCCTGATGTGTTTTGAATTAGGCTGCATTTTACACGGACAGAGTCATCTCTTATACCTATAACAACTGATCACACTTAAAATAGCACTATCCTACTGGATGCTCTATAATAATGCCCACAAACTGTACGCATCAAGCACTTTTCAAAATTGCATAGGCACAAACAATAAATTGTCCAATTCAATTCCAAAAGCCTGGACATGTCAACAACATCTTCATATCAGATTTTTTTTCCCACCAAACAATCTCATATAAAACGGGGAAAAAATAAAGTCTCCAAAAAATTAGTCAATGATAATCATATACTTCTTATCACTGAACTAGTTTGCAATTTGGATTTAAAACATCAGAATGAAACGTACATCTCTTAAGGTTCAAACTCAAATAAAGGCGATACAACAAGTTACTTCTGCTGTTAAAAACATAGGTTAAAAAGCAGTAAATGAGCACGCTGCCATCTAGTGGTCAACATCCCATCTGATCTGAATTCAACATAGGTTTGAACTGTAAAATGTATGAAAAGTGTGACCGCGTTCTTGCATTGCAGTGGATCCACAACAAAAAACAATGTGTTCATTAACGTTTTTGTTAAAAAATAATGTGTTGGTTTTTCTTAGTTGCTAAAATTTAAAAATTTCAATAGGTTACATTAATATTTAAAATACTTGACTTAAATCAAAAACGAGTTTTCAATGTTATTGAGTGTTTTAAAATAAAACTAATTTTCTCACTTCAGAATTGTGCACTCTCTTGTGAAATTTACTTGCGATTTCTAAGGTAAAATTCAGCAAACATTGACACTGAGAAATGAAATCTTAAATGTGCATCGTGATCGGCCCCTGATGTCTTGTGAGGTCAATAAAACCCTGAATGCTTCAACAGTTTACCAACCGCAAGAATTTACCTCATTTATGCATGAGCCACAAAAAATAAGCCTGTTTCAAGGTTAGTTGAATCATGCCTCCGGTGTAAAAACAGCAGTAATCAGGATGGATTAATATCTCAAGCAGGCCCAAGGGTAGCGTGCATCTGAGTGCATCACCTGAACTGGGCACTGACAGCAAGGGTCAGCCTCACCTCCAGAGACCCGCTCTGTGTCACCTTCAGCAAGCACTCAGCCATGTGTCTGATGTGGGCATCCAGCTGGCTACCCAGCCTGATCAGAGCTAGGTTCATACACCTCAAACAAGTCGCAAGGTCATCTGGAAGGTCACTGAAAGAGTCCAGCGCAGAAAAAAAAATGCGTTATCTACAAGTATTAACCTTTGAGTCACCGATCAAATCTCAAGAAATAATGGAAAATCTGGGTCAAGTTACAATCTTGCTAGCAGCCACAAATTACATATTGGATTTCATTACACGTGACACATTTGAGGGGGAAAAAAAATGAATCTTGTACAAATGAGGCAAGTACACACAAAATCAATAATTCAATAAATATGCTGAACTGTGAACGGGTTTAAGGAATGAAAGCAACCCATGTCAATTTGTTCTCATTAGCACATCCCACTCCATATCAAATTAATTTTAATTAATTTTTATGTTGAAGTAAAGGCTGCAGCTTCATTGGTTTGAGCATGATTATTGCACAGGTGTGCCGTAGGCAAAAAAAAGGAAAAAAGATTTCACACTTTAAAATGCTTCATCCCAAACCCAATGCATCCATCCACATGAAGAGCATGAAAAGGTCAAAGTCAAGTATTCTAATACCTGCCCAGTCAAAATCGTGGCACGTTTGCATTGTAAAATGCATTTTGCTTTGGTTGAGCTTCGGCTCTGTGTGACTGTGGAAGAATATTACCCTTTACGGTAGATAATGCGTTACAATGAACTCTGTTAGAGAGCTACAAATGGCAATTTATCTGCTCAATAAAATACATTACTCATCGGTTAAGTAAATAACGCCATCCTCGTCTCACTTTTACAACTTCTACAATATCTGTTCTCCAAAAAGGCAAACCAGTGGTAATTTTAAAATGGGTGATTCCTCGAAGTTTGGAGGTTTACCTTGATCCATCATGTCAACCTTTCACGCTCGCACTCCCCACACCATACACGCATCAAAAAAGGCCAGAGCAACTTTTCTCTATTATGATAAGATGCATGGATTACACTTATACCATAGCGAATCATGGTAACAGACAAAAACACCATGCTTTGAACAAAATAATTATGAAGCATTTACTATTTTAAACTTTGTTTCTTGTTAAGAATAACAAGAGTTACCTAGTGTACATTTAAAGGGGTCATGAACTGGGTTTTTAAATTTTATTATATTGTTGTCTGAGGTCAACCAACACTATCTCACGCCCAATTCGTACGAATACGACGAACGAGTAAAAAATGTTTAATTCGTACTAATTCGTACGA
>JAOTRC010000043.1:20655098-20671282 GCA_027497675.1 Cyprinella lutrensis
CTGAGCCTGGTGTCAATAAAAGCTTTTACTTGACTAACAAGGCCGTTTTCAGTTCTGAAACTTACAGGATATTCTTATAATATGATGACCCCTTAGATGTCAAAAGTTCAAGGAAAATTTGATTTCTCAGTTCATCACCCTTTTAAAAAAACAGAAGAAAACAAACTGCAGTTTCTAGTCAGACAATGTTTATTAAAGGCAAAAGGCATTTTCAAAATCAGACATTTCTAAAAAAGGAGACAGATTTTCTGTCCCATTAAAACATTTGATAAAGTAAAGGAAACCCCACAATAACCTAAAAACAGACGTATATAACCCAATGAAATTGTAGTCATATCGTAGAATAAGGTCTTGGTATCAAAATGCTGAATGTACTCAATGAGATCTATAAAGCAGACCATAACCACAGACTGTCAAGTAAAAATGTCAGAATTTGTACAATAGGGTCCCGTGAGAGTGTGACATGATATGCTCCTTAAATTACCAGCAGAACCCTCTTTTGGCATGTTTAAGAGCTGGAACACTTGGTTGTTAAATCTGTATGATTTTGAAGACAGACTTAAGGGACCAACTCCAAACCCAGCAGCTGAAAGCAGTCCAAGTGAAACTCTCAAGAGTCCATCTTCAGCAAAAGAGCATGCAATGTCAAACAGTCCGCAAACATAGAGATAAAGTGCTTTTGTATTCACTCAATGATTGTGCTCAGAAAAACCCAATGTCAGTTTTTAAGAGCAATGTCAACACATCAGAGGTTGATGGTGGTCTCAGAGCTTTTTCATCAGGACCCTGAGAGTGAAAGATTACCATCCAAACATATAGTCCATCGCTTTCGATACAAAACTTTCATCCTTTTTTGGTGTCTGTTGATCTGACACAACCTATAAAACAGAACAAAACAAAAAGGAGGTACTTCACAAATTGAAATCCTTTTAAAAGGCTGTTCCTTACAGGACATTTAAGTTCCATCCAGTAATTAGCTATTATTTGAAGTTTTACAGTAGTTCACAAGCGTTTTTCATTGCTGGTTCATGTTAAGCATTTACTAATCTTAGGCTGTTAACACCGTCAGTACAAATCCGATTATTTTGTGTATCCGATAGGAATCTGATATAAAATATTGACTGTCCACACTAGGGCTTTTCACACTAGGTTATCTTGCTTCATGTTTCACACTGCTAAAAACTTACCCACGATTAACAATTATTTCCGGCCCGGGTATTCAGAAGTAGACATTTCACATTGTACATTCCTAAACCCTGGGTTAATGTTCTTAATAGCATATTTGTGGAATCAGTGTCATTTATTGAATGATAACAGCATGCAATCAGTTCACATAAAAGCTCTAGCATTGTGCATCCAACTGTACTAGTTCATGGATATTTCGGACTATAAAGGAAAGAACAAAACTGTCTCTTCTTCACTTAAATTCACACGTTTTCAGTCAGCATTTGACATTTTTCCTCTCAAACACTGAATTTACTGTTCATATAATGTGCAGTGATTCCATGACTATAGGCCTCCAAAGCATGATGATGCTTTAGTAAGGATATGCAATACAGATGTTGTCTTATTTGCGACAATGAGTAGCTGCCACACTGGACTACTACATCTTCTGATTACTCCATCATGATGACTACTACATCATCTTCAGAAATTCAACATCTCAAATATATTGTAATTGTCTGCTCGACCAGCACTTTGCAACATCACAGTCTTGTTTCTGCAGGGACTTTCAGCAGGTTTTCTATAACAATGGCTCACATGTTGACGTTTTACATGGTGTGAGAAAGTGACAAACCAATCAGAATCAGTGCAGTGAGACCAAATAATTTTCAGACATGAGATTTGAAATCGCAAGAACGTAGCTCAAAAAAGATTTGTAAAAAAAAAAAAAATTGATTTGCGGCAATTACATCCTTGTTTCAATTTTATTTGCATCAAGATTAAATTAAATTGCACAGAAAACTTTAACCAGAGCAGTAGATTGTGCCAATTGCTGTTAATCATGTGGAAGGACAACCTTCAGGCATAAATTCAATTGAGATCAGCATTTAATTCTTCCTCTAATTTAAAAAAAGAAAAATTTGCTCTATATTGTTCTATATATATTAACTCCTGCAAGTGGCACGTTCATAATGTGGGGAACTCCTACTCCCATTTATTTACTTGAACATATAGAGACGTGCGATCTGCACTGCCCCACCTCTCCCTCACGGGTGTCCAGCAACAGTAGTCAGCTCATATTTTCAGATTAGTATGTGAAAGGACATTCTAAAACATTTAATGTGGGGGAAAAAGCTTACCATGGACAAATGTACTGAAATTGGAGGATCAAATTCATTATGCACCAATTGGATGAACCATGCACATACACCGTATCTGTCAGCGTGATGCAATAAAACTACAGCTCATTTATAAACAGTTTTTTTTTTAATCCATTTCATACAATCAGGAACATTTTTTTTTCAATTCCTTGTACTGTTCTTGAATTGACTATTTATGTGCAACTACAGTACCCCACTCAGTGTTAAGGGCCTTACTAATGATTTTAAATCATTTTTTTTTATTCATGATTTAAAATGAGTGTTTTGAAAATTACTTTCATTTTTTAATTTATAATAGCATTTCCTGTTGTTTTGGAAGTACATTTGGGATATGTTTATCAGTTATAAGTGATTTATTTTTTTAAAAGACTATATTAAAACTGTGGAGGGATCTAGATAGTCTTCATTCTTTCTGAAAAACAGCAAAAGAGAAGACAATTACAGTGTTTCCTACATTTAAAAAAGCAGTGTAAAGTGTTTATTGTATGTGGGTAGAATCCACAGCTCAGTTCTCACGACTTATGAGTACTTTTACTCAAATTATTTTTTCTTTTACTCTCACACTAAATTTTTTGGAAAGTACTTTTACTTTTTCAATACTCTTCCCACCGCTCCTGTTAATATTATTCATCCATATATTATGGACCTGAGCTAACAAGCTAACATTAACAAGATGAATAAATACTATTACAAACAGTGATGTGCCCATGCCGAATACCGTATTTGGAACGGCACGGATAACAGCTTGAAAATGACAATTTCTACCGAATTATAGAAAAAATATTTGGCACTCCTCATGTTTTCTGGATAACAGGTGAGCCAAGGCATAGCACGATATTATAGGCGACATAAACCTCTACAATCAATCACTACGCAATAATGAGGGTGTGAAGTGAATGTGTGTAAACATGAAAATGGTGTAAATTAAATAGCCGAGAAACCATCTCTGTGCGTCTTTCAGAAATCAGATCTTGGCAAAAGAGTAATATCAACTAAAATACAACATAAACACATTCTACTATTTTAAATGCCAAATTCAATTTAAACCTTGTACTATAGGATACAAGAAAGAACAAAATGAGCAAGATAGCAAATCAAATAGCTGCATTGCAGTCTCTGCGCATCTTTTAGAAAACAAACTCTCTTTCAAGAATACCAACTCAGAATTTGAGTTACTCTGAGTAGTTGAATAATATACTCCTTTGCTCCCAAATGAGATAAACTGCTCTTTCCATAAAACCCTTGCATCATTAAATGCATTTATTTCCTTAAAAGCTGCTTTAGATAGATTTATAGGAATGAATTTGTTCAACTATACCTGGTAGTCACTGCTAGATGCTTTGTAAGCCGCACTGAGGGGTCTCATGACAGATCTGGGAGTTGATAAAGGGTGACTGGGGGTCCCACGAGCCTTCACCGGGGGCGTGAACACAGAACTGGAAGAACTGCCCTTGTCTGAGTTTTCCATTACACTCTGCCAAAAAAAAATGTAAGTAATACGGTTACATTCTTACATGCAGGAACACTTCCATCCACTGCTAATTTTAACGAGGATATTATTTATTGTGTGCTTTTACCTTATCAATACATGGTTTGACACCAATCATAATGGCTTCTCCAAATATCTTTCCATCTTTACTGAGAGCTTTCCGTGCCTGCAGTTTAGACTGATACTGAACATGCATCCAGTTTCCAGTATTAGACATCTTTAAACGAAAAGAAATATACATTTTTAGACAAGTCTACACCGATTGCATTGTACAATCATATATAAACCAAACCAGGGCTGTACTTACTACATGTTTTAATATGTTTCCATACTGTGCAAACTGTAAAAGGATGTATGAAGCAGATGCTGGAGGGAACCTGTGTACAAACAAACAAATAAGAATTGTATGCCATATGTATACAACAACGATGACATAAACCCTGACATGCTATTGTGCTAGTACTATGGAGGGGAAAAAGGTACAATAAAAAAAATATATATATTTTTAAACCCACACACCCAAACACTGTGACCCAGGTGTCATCTAGCTGGTCATCAGAAGACAGAGCATCTCCTTGTGTGAAGAACGGATCTACTTGAGCTGGGGAAAGTGTTGTTTTCATCTGCAGGCCCGCAGGGCTAAACAAACTAGAGACTATAGAAAAAGAAAGGCACTAAGATAATATATCTTTGCAGGGAACTTAATTTAGTAAGAAATCAAATTACATGATATTTACCTGTTCCTGGTGTCCCTGGTAGACCAGACAATGGTGTATGAACTCCAGCAAACGGCTGTGAAAAGCAAAATAAGCGAAGGAAAAACTCTGCTTAACAATATGCTTTCAATCCCTTCTCAGTGCAAACTCTATGCAAATAATATTAAAAACATTAGGTCTTTTTCACTAACCATGCATATTTGTGTGTGAAACCAGTGTACAAATGTTTGTAAGTAAAAAAAAAAATATTATAATTCACTAAGAACTTTTGTACCGAAATGTATTCTAAGTTAATTTGGGTTGCAAACTACACGTAAAAATGACATTTTCTACATAGATATTCAATCTTAAAGACCCCCTTTGGTAAAAAAAACACATTTTAATGTTGTTTAAATATGGTGTTTTTAATATGCTAAGACAATCCATGCGCAAAGGACTATGTGCTGCAGACTAAAATTAAAATCTGTAAGTATGAATGCACTTCTCACTTGTTTGCGAGCTGCAAGAGGTGACATTCCCACACCGGAGCCGTTGAGATCATCGTAGATGCTTCTGACTGGAGGGGCTCCACTCTTGTCTTTAGGTGTTGGGACCACTGGCTGTGGAGGAGAGCCACCTGATGGAAGAGTGGATCAAATCTCTTACCAAGTAACTTCTATGTAAGGTATAAAACGGGAGAAGGAATTCCTTATGTTATTAGCAAAACACAACGAAGAATAATAGGTGTTTACCAGCCAGAAGAGGAGACCTTGTTTCTGACCCACCACCTGTCAACCCAAAAGACCTAGGTTGAGGAGTGACAGGAGCTGGCAGGTCTCCCATCAGAAACCCGGGTAAAAACTGAGCACCAGGCTTGGGGGAGGTTGGGGAGCCAAGTGTCATTGGCTCAATACCTGTTATGAGACATCATAAAGTCTTGCTGCTAACAACTATCTAGAACCCATATTTGCAACTGCAAAATGCGGAAATCGGGCACACAAACAAATAAACGCAAATCAATCAAGAGGCACTTTCAAAGGTTTGCAACTTTACAATAAACATGAAATACCTGCATATACAGACATGGCATTGGTGGTTTGAAAGCGGATAAAGCACATGACTTTAGCTAATGTTACTGGTCATATTATCACAACCACAATCACGCACGTTTCTACAAACGCATCAGAGACATCCACATACAAACACAGAACACGAAAGCACGAAAACTTACTCTGGATGTCCATACCGGATCACTAACACGGCCGCCTCGGACAAAAGATTAGCCCTGCTTTACCAGACAAGAAACAGTGCAAATAATTTTTGAACCACACTGAACGGAAGTTGCGCGTGTTCAAATCCGAGCCGACACCAACTTCCGCTTTCACGAAACCAGCGCGCGCCCCTGCAGGCAAAGACGTGAAATGATTTTTTGTTTAGCAATTTTTAAAATAAAATGAAGACCTGTTTTAAATATAACTCTCTGTCACTGTCACTGTGCTCATTTTTTATCAAAATTTCTTTTAATTTTATGCGTGCACATGTTATGTTGTAAACACTGATGAAAAAATGAACCTGAGAAATATATTATTACTGAATTTAAAATTGTCAGGTAAAATGTTCTTACACTAACTCATCTGTAGATGACACTGTTGTTCCACAGAGGCTATTTATGCATGCATTTCATTGAACACAATATAGTTGATGTTGATATTGTTCTTGGGCGAGGGGTTAAACTGAATAAATGGTTAGCCTATGAATTAATGGAATGCTAATTTTGTTGAAGTTTCTGACATAGGCTAAAGATGATACGTTGTTTTGTATGTTGGCTACTCAAGGCAAGCTTCAATAATCCGTAGAACCGCTACAGTATATTCCAATCAGTTCACATGCCTGGACTATCCTTCCCAGTGAGAAGTGTGTGCAGTAAACAATAAAATGGATTTGAAAGCAGTGCTAAGTATTCATTAGTGCTCAGTGATTTATATCAACAGTAACCATGTCTCTCCAGAACAAAGCGACAGAGAGAGAAGGAGTTTCCTGTAAAATGACTGAGCTCATATCCTGGAGCAACACTGAATATATGATGCTGCCAGTCATTTGCATCCAAATAAAGAGAGAAACGCCAGCTCTGTCTAAACCCATTAAGCAAATTGCCATATTTGATAAATGCATTTGTCTGTTTATTTTGATTTGTTTAAACAAATCGACCCCCAGGGGGCTCCTTTCCTTAATATATAAATCCCAAGATGTTGAGAGATGTTTCAGAACAACATTATATTTGTAGAGTTAAACACATGCATATTCTAAAACTCAACTCATGTAATAAAGCATGTGTTGCTCACAGTGCTGTAGAACTTCATTTTGCTCAAATCAGTTATTTCGCATCTGTTCAGGGCATATTATGACTTTTATTCATTTTGACAAGGTAATCATCTTCAATAGTTTTGAACTGCGTGCCACACTGAATTCTTCCCCGGGAAAGAGACTATTATCAAAGAGCGAGATACAGTTGAGGTGTTGATGAAACTCTGATAATAACAATGCAAACAGCTTGCTCCCGTACCAGTCAGTGGCAGCCTTGCCTTTATTACTCTGCTGTATTTATGGACTGTCACACCATAATAAGCACTTATTGACCTCAGTAAACTGTGAAACTGGTTGCTTATTGTGTACCTTCTCAAAGTTTAAAAAGAGCAAAGAGGTTAATTGAAATAGTTAAAATGTCTCTAATAAAATAAAGGTCATACTTGTGAAATATATGTGCATGGGCTATTACATTTACATAGCATTTTATCCAGAGACTTACAAAAGAGGAACAAAGCATTCATCAAATAGCTATACACGATGCCATGATTAATAGACAACTGGATTAGGAAACAAGCTGAGAAGAGAAGAAATGCAGAAGAACTACATTATGAGGACAAACTGTCTCTACAAAGACGGCAATATATGAAATCCTAGTCTTTGTGAGGAAATTTTTTGGTCCCAATGAGGGAAAACAGCTTATTAATCATACCGAGTGATGTTTTTTTTTATGTAAAATAGAAGAACGTTTTCTGTGATTATAGAATTTACAGTGTGTATAAAAAACAGTGTGTCTAATGTCCCCATAAATCATGAAAGGTGGTTAAGAGCTGGAAGCTTGATCAGCTACTTCTTGAAATATGCAATGTCCTCAGCAGTTCAGGTGGAGGTTGGCAGCTCATTCCACCAAATACTGAACGAACAGAGAGGGTTAAAGCTTTAGAGAGTGATTTGTTCCCTTTTTGTGAAGGAACGACAAGGTGTTGCTCATTTAGTCAATTGCATGCATTTAGTGAGTTGAGGTAGAGAAAAGCTGTCCCAGTGGTAGACCAGAAAGCCAGCATTAAAACTTTAAATTTGATTCTGGCCACAACTTGGATCCGGTGGAGTGAGATAAGCTGGTGTGTGACATAGGTTCTCTTAGCCTGATTGAAGACTTTGAGAGAATCCACATTCTGGATCATCTGCAAAGGCTCAGTCTTACTGGTGAGAAGGGAAATGCAGTAGTCCAATCTTGAAACTTACAAGTGCTTGCCTTGACCACATATTCTGACAGGAAAGGTCTGAGTATTAAATATCAGCAAATCCTGTGTAGATGATATTCAAAAACAAGACGAACAGTAGCTATTCTCAATAAAGTTTTTACTTTTCATCTCATTTAAATTATATAAGTGGACACTTCCAGTGATTTGTTCATCTGAGAGTTTTGCAATAAACCTTGTTGACAACATCTCCCTCAGTACTTGCTGAGTCATGACTCCAGTGATTTCATAAAATGCCCCATTTTACTTTTGACAATGAAGCTGACAACAAAACAGATGTCAAGGTCAGCTTGCTGATCCTCATAAAGTCAGCAGAGTGAACAGCACCCAAATGTGCTGTGAAGGAATCTTTGCTGATGGGGAGATATTTGAGACTCCTGCAAGAGGAAACCTGCAATGATTTTCCACAACGGTTGCCATGCAAGCAACTGAAAAAGTCAATGTGCTTTCAGGGATGAATTATAATAGCCAACGTTATGTGCACTTTATAAGAACCCTGTGCTCTTCCGTGCATATCCTCTTTTGTTTTGAATGCATATGACAGTGAAAATGTGTTTCCGTGGCTTTATTTTCTTTTAAACCCAGCTTTTGAACTTGGGTGAATGTGTCACACTTGCAATTTTAAAAAGGGGTTTAGCGTTGCTTTAAATTATTATTTTTCCAATGCATAGGATTTTTAAGTCTCCATTTAAGAGTTAAGCCATGAACCAAACGAACCAGCTATGACGTGAATCACAACATGAATATCGGAGAAAAAGACAAAGGTACAAATCTGTGAGCATGACGGCTTTAGTGTGGGACAGAAGTACAAAGAAGCATTGGGAATGAAAAATAAAAAATGATTAAAAAATTATTTTTGAAAATATTATACCATTGATTCACAGCCATACAGTAGGACTGTCTTTAAAGGTTCATAAGTTAATCAATTCCGCTAAGGAGACAATGAATGGGATTTAAATCCGAACCCGAGTGTTGCACAGTAGTGGGGAACAATTGTTCTTTAAAGCAGTGTTAAAATAGCCAGGTTTTTTTTTGCAACAGTGAACCAATCATAAACTGAACAGTGTTTTCCTCATTAAATGTTCATGTGCTTTAAACAGTGTATAGAGTCTTACATTAAGCAACACAGTAAGCAAAATCAAATAGGTAGAAATATACAGAGATAATGTTAAACCAAAGTACATTTTCCACAGGAAAGATAATTTCTCACAGTTTAATGCTGCACAACATATGGACCCAGCTGCCGTGATAGGCACTTTGTAATTATGTGGTTGTAGGAGGCTTGTGATGAAGGGACACCAGGGTCGCCCTTCTGCGTGAAGCATTTAAACATGTATTATTCAGCAGCCTGGCACAGAACATTTCCAGGACCCTGACAGAGCTGAGCTACACAGCTTTACCTTTCACAAACCCCTCATTTACTGCAGGAAAACTGCCTTTAACATTGAGAGGGGACAAATATCGAACACTGCTCAATACATAGGTTAAATATACAGACATTTGTCTACATTCTGCATGGTCAATAATAGCTTGCATTTGGTGCGATAATATGGTTGTTTGCATTTCATATGCGAGTCTGAGACTGAGCATTGGACTGAGGTGGAGAAAAAGTAATGTCAGTTGTTTCTACTAACATGCTTTTTCAATTCATTGAAATAAAGTATTTAAAGGGTTAGTTCACCCAAAAATGAAAATTCTGTCAGTATTTACTCCCTCATGTTGTTCCAAACCTCTTATTTGTTCTAACCAAACAGATCTCGATCCCCATGACTACCATATTATCCTACAGATCTCAATCCCCATTGATATCAATCCACATTGACTACCATAGTATCCTGGTAGTCAATGGGGATTGAGATCTGTTTGATTAAAACATTCTTCCAAATATCTTCCTTTGTGTTCAACAGAACAAATAAACCCATAGAGGTTTGGAACAACTTGAGGGTGAGTAAATGCTGACAGAATTTTAATTTTTGGGTGAACTATCCCTTAAAGGCGGACATACACTGCGATTTTAGTCCGATTTTAAGCCGAATTCTGATTCGTGTGACTCTTTTTCAGGTCGGACCGATTTTCAGCTTTGTCGTTTGTCATGCAGTGTTCATGCAGTGTACAAGGGAAAACGAGAGGCGATTAACCTCTCCCGATCTACAATCAGATGGTCGGATGAATTTTGGTCGCTCCTTGTGACTATATCGCGCAGTTGATGCAAAGCTACGAACCGATTGCCCTAAACTCAGTGTTTTTTCCCTCAGTGTGCCTGCACGAAAACAGAAGTTTAACAATCAGCTGCAGCAAAAATAAAATCATAATATAAACGAAAAGAGCAACTTATGCAACTGATGATAGATAGGACAGAACAGATCAAAAAATGCAATTAATAATCTTTCATTGCGCAAAATTATTATGATATGATTATGAAAGACTCCAATAGAGTACTGCACGCAGTGCTCATGCGCATCGCTAGCGCCGAATGATGCGCGAATAAGCTCAGCTCTTCGAGTCCGTTTGGAAAAGTTCTAAGCACAAAGAAAATACATATCGATACATAGTGTATTATGCAGTCTCTATCTATGCAATAGTTTATTGATCCTTTTCTTTTAACAGTTTTACATTTCAGTTACTGTGAAAATGAAGAACAATGATAGTGCTGTCCAGTGTTGTAATACACATGATATAAATGAACATAATTGAGGCAAGAGAGTCAATTTATGCGAAACCAGAGCTTTATCTACAGATCAAGTATAATAATATTAACATTTAATTATCTTGGAGAGAGTCTTCATCTTTATTTTATTTTTATTCTTTGTCTCAAACAATCAACATAGATATAAAACAACAAAAGAATAATTAAAAACACAAAATAAAACAAAACCACCAGAAAATAAGTATGTACATATAAATAATAGTAATAATAATGCCAAAAACAACAACAAAACAACAAAAAACAAAACATAAGAATAAAAATTTATTCTTATGTCGTTGCCGAAAGCAACGCGCTGTGCTGTTTTTAATGCTGAATGGAGAATGACTGACGACACGCGCACTTGAACGTGAATGGGGAATAACTGACAGCGGAGGGAAAAGTTTACGTGAACTTGAATTTAATGACTTAAACATTCATTTCTATCTCGCATTATACTACAGTATGACTTAATATAAATTATGAGTTTTTGAACTCACCCTTATAAAATGCAGTCCATTTGAACTCAACCTGAGAGCTCGTTGCCACGGCGACCAGTGGATGCAGTATTCTCTGTAGCTCGCGCAGTCTTTACTCGGATGCGCGCTTCCGTTGCGGACAGACTATTATTTCCGGTGACTTTACGGGTTGATCAGAGAGGCTGCACAGTTTGACAAGCAGACAGTGGCGTGGTACACACATTGCAGATGGATTGCTAATGAATTGCTTTTTCGCACACCTTGTACAATTGCCAGACAGCTGAAGCCATTTTTACTTGGGCATAAAAAAATTGTCTTGCGAGTTTTGCGTCATCTGATCGGCTTTTCTGGATCTGCATTTATAAAGACCACCAATCACACATCCCAAAGCAATTATCGGCCGATTGTGATCGGCGACCGATCAATAGGAGCACCCTTATTCATTGATGATTAATTATTGAAATGTTCGGACAAATTATTGACTGTTGATAGTTGTTTATGCCTATAATTCATTGTAATTGACCTAAATGTTTAAGACAATTTTCAATGAGGAGGAGTAAGCTTCTATGTAATATTTTATTATCCTCACAGCACGTTGGTTATGTGCTGTGAAATTATTGCGTGGCAAATTAATTATAATAGCGGATCAATATAATAATAAAATGTAGGCCTCCCCTAATAATGATAATACAATAATAGCTACTAGTAATGCATACATTTTTTAATAAAATGCATGCAGAAATTAGAATGCTAAATCATCTTGATATTGATAGCTAATGCTTGTTTTGACAATATCTCTGGATACATGATATCGTCTATAGGCATAATCCAGGGGTTTATCGCAGATATTTCACATGTATAGTGTGAGCAGTGAAGTCGCAGCTCGATGATCGGACCGTATAGTGCAGGGGTTCTGAACTCAGGTCCTCGCGACCCACTGCTCTGCATATTGTGTATGTCTCCCTTATTTAACACACCTGATTCAGATCCTCAGATCATATAGACTCTGGCTGCGTTCCAAACTGCATACCCAGTGAGTAGGTACTTACTTTCAATAAGTACTTACTCAACGAGCGCTAAAAAAGTAGGTACTTTATAGCCAAATCTAGTTGAGTATGAATGCGAACCTGACATCTGCTGTTATTCTCGCCTACTCTTTTATGAATACTGAGGATTCAAACGTACTTTTTTGATCGCCTACTCTTTTCCCCTACTATTTAGTAGGGAAGTATGTGGTTTGGAACGCAGGGTCTGTCTATCCTAACGAGCAGAGGATCTGAATCAGTTGTGTTCAATAGGGAGACATACACAATATGCAGAGCAGTGGGTTGCGAGGTTGAGAACCCCTGGTGTGAGCATATAAATCCTGAACTTTGGCTTTACATCGCATGCGATTTACTCATTGAGTGTGAGTAGGTTCCGTGCTCAAATCGCACAGACATCGCACAGTGTATGCCCGCCTTTAGCCGACTTAACCAGCCACTTTGCAACATTAACACTCAAATATTATTTATGTTGCTAAAAAGTCTGATATTTGTTTATTTTGTAGTTTGTCAATATCTTGTTAATGGCGATTAATAACTAATTTTGGTTGCATAACTTGACACTATTTTATTTTTCCTCAGGACGTGGTGTATTTACCTGCACATCAATTGAAAAGGGATCGTTTGTTGTCGAGTACCGTGGGGAGTTAATATCACAATATGAACAGAACAAGAGGCAGAAGAAGTACACAGAAAAACAAAATGCTTTCTTGTTTGATTTTGAATGGAACAATGGAACATGGTGGTAAGTCCTAGGGGTGTGAACCAACACTGGTCTCACGGTTCGGTCCAATTACGATTATCATGTCATTGATTCAGTTCAATTAGATATCACGATGCATCGCTATGCACCGCATCCTCAATTTAAAATTTCACTTCAGAAGTGAATTGTGTGCCTGTTTGCTGTGACAGAAACAGTGATATTCCAGACAGTATAAGTTTCAAGGGAGTAAAGCTTGTCTATGGCATTAAGAAAAGGGAAATCTGTGAAATACATTTTGTTTCAAAGAAATGTTCATTTAAAAGCAGCGCTTATTAATCTGTGTATAGTTAGGGCTGGGTGAAACATTTGTATGCTACCGCGACAAAGCACTTACGCGACAAATGACGTCAGAAAAGCATCCGTACATTATAATCGGTAATGGTCTATTACTGAAACGACATTGAATCGTCCTCGTCTGCATCGCGATGCATCGTTAAAAACAATAAATTTGGACATCTCTTGTAAGTCATGGCCTATTCAAGATCAGTTATTCTCTCCGTGTTGTTTTGTGGAAAAACCTTTTGTTTCCTCCTACTTTAGCATAGATGCGTCCCGCGAAGATGGTTCACTAGGGAGGCTGGTGAATGATGGCCACAAGTCGGCAAATTGTAAAATGAGAAGGTTGACAGTTCAGGGTAAACCTCATCTTTGCTTATTTGCAATTGAAAACATTCAAGCAGAGACTGAAATAACCTACGATTATGGAGATTCTCAATGGCCATGGCGTAATCTGGTAAGTAAGACCTCTTGATAGATTATGGTATAGGATCTGTTAAAATATAATTAGTTACATTTCCCTTCAGGAGTTTCAGTTTGTTCCCCCTCAATATCTCCTTGTGGAATTACTTTACTGATGAAATTGTATACACTATGCACCATGAGGTGTGCTTGCATGCAATGAAGATCTTTAAAGAAAAAGTAAAATACTAGTAAATATTTCTTTAAATAAAATAAAATACTAGTTTGATTAAAAGAAGGGAATGTAGAAAATGGTATTTCTGGCTTTGTCTAATATGCATTGATACTTTTTAAATTAACGTATTGTTGTATTATCGTACAATTTATTTGTGACTGATTATTGTTGTTATATTTCATTGCAGACACCAAGTGGCTTGACCCAGACTCAACATTCAGGAGACCCAGAAGTGAGCGAGAGATGCAGTTCATCCTTTCAACAGGTGATTACACATTGACTCTGTATTTTTTTTTTTTAAGTTACATAATTCTTTTTGTTCTCATGTAAATTACACCCCTTTTTATCTTGCAACAACAAACATTTATTGTAAAAAATTCTTGTATTTTTGTTTAAAACTTCAGTATGTTGCAATTTCATCTCAATATCATATGGCGCAATGTTTGTAACATGTGAGTAAATTGTCCTCAGGGTTAGGTTAAGTATCAAAATGTTCACCTATGAACCAAAATGATTTTCATAATTAGTATTATGTATTTTGTTATTTTCAGTTATAATACTAAAATACATATTTATTCTTCATCTTTTGATTTAAGGCCAACCACTCCACTGGAGTTGCATGCTTCCATCATGTATTTACTGCTGAGCAGGTGAGACAGCTACATTCAAAGTTATTTTTCTTCATTAACTAATGTGAATATTTACTGTTAGGAAATAGTGTATAATTCCAGGTGAGACTATGGTTTTGTACACATGATGTTTGATTTGAACAGCTTAGAGTAAAACGGCGTCTGCAAAATCTGAAGCGTCATCATGATTGTTGTGAGGATGCTTATGAGAAGGCTGAAAAAGAGAGAATTGCGAGAGAGAGACAGATGACTTTGAGTTTGGTCACCAGAATTAATGATTCTGTGAGTATGTACATCCAAGCCTAAATCAAACCATAAGATAAGTATTTATTAAAAGTCTTTAGTATTTTAATGTTACAAGAACATTATTTCTATAACATAAATTAGCCTAGCCTTTTAAGAGTAGCTTCATTTCTTACTCCAAAGACTTGTTTAATCTGAGAAACATTGACATCTAAATGTATTTACAATTATATTGAAAAATACATTTGTTTTTGCTTTCAATCTGATGCTAAATTAAATGGAGATTATTAATTGGTCTATAACATGTAGAATAGATATGATGCAAATTATTGACAACAGGTTCCTAGGTACGTATCAAATATGCTCAAACTGGCATTGGGGGATACATATGATGTCTTGGCTAGGGATGGGCATGATTAATCGACGATCGATTATTGATCATTAAGAATTTCGTCGATCACGTTAATTTGTTATCGATTATCATTAAACTAATGCTGCTGCGTTGCGTAGTGTGATTGAAAAGTGAACGTCGTGTTCCCCGGGCTGGTGATGTTAGCGCGGAGGTACCTGTGCATCCCGCAGGCAACGTCAGCCGGCAAAAATATAAACACCTCGTCCGTTTGGGAAGGTGCGCGCGCCGCACGCAGTTTGCAGTGACTCGTGCTGAAGAGCCAGGCGAAAGTGCAAACAAGGCTTAACGGTCACCAAGCAGGTTGCGGTCGCGTCTGACCCCAGATCATGTCATCAACATAGTTATCTTTCTCAACAAAAGACAGCAGACTGGAGCAGAAGCTAAATGTGAGTTATTTTTTATCAGGCTTTATAACCTTGCCTTAATTGATTGGTAGGCTAATCTCCCTCATCCTTTCTCGACTCCGTGTCTTGGATAGTTGCGTTACATTTTGACAAAACCTGTCAGATCTAAATATTATTATGTTTTTAGTCAAGTTATTTTTTTATTATTTATTTTTTTGGAACAAACAACGGTCTCACGAGTGCTCGCAGCTGCAGGTTCAGTTGCGTTAGAGCACCGCCGCGCATATCTTCAAATTTTACCCTAACCGAACGCCCAGTTTAATTGCCACAAGTTCATTATCTTGTAATAAAGATCTAATCGAGGAAAAAACACGCTGTAGTTTTGTATTTTCATTGCGTTTTTAACTTATAAAAAGATAAATAAATAATAAATTTGAATATAAAAATATTTATGATTAATCGATAGTCGATCGTTAATTCTTCCGACGATCGACTAAGGAAATTTAATCGAATGCCCATCCCTACTTCAAACGCCTCAGATGTAAAGTTATTCGCTGTCAAAGTGACGCCAAAATGAATGGGAGTCAATGGGAATGCTAAC
>JAOTRC010000043.1:20713776-20724477 GCA_027497675.1 Cyprinella lutrensis
AAATAAATGATTTAAGTTGATTTGACAAAAGAAAAAACGTTGTGATAACAAATCCTGAAAATATTTTTTTACAGTGAAACCTATTTTTTCTGTAAGATGATGAACAGTAGATTTCTGTCTGGAAAACAGAATATGTGGGTAGTGATCTTTAATCATACTGTCAGCTGCATTATTGTGTGGTATTTTGTACATTATTATTCTGCATTATTCTGATATTTTGTACCACTTCTCATTTGAACAGTGCACACTAGTGTCTCAATGTATTTAGAATAGAATAGAATAGAATAGAATAGAATAGAATAGAATAGAATAGAATTGCATGTCGGACGTTGGCCACTTACAGTGACACCAGCCTAAATGGCAGCACCAGTGCAGTTTGAAGCACTTTCCGTGGCTGTGTGTCGCGCAGATGGACAGTCCATCACAGGGGAGAAAGTCTGGTCTGCCTGCACAGCTTTTGGCCAGAGCTTGAGCTTCATCTAACTTATCGCTCTTCAAAGCCTTCTGCGCTCCGGAGTAAGCCATGGTTACTGTAAGAGACGAGACATGCAATACACTGTCATCATTTAAGACACATTACAAGAGGACTGCTTGAGGAACTAAATGTATTTAGGTCAGACTTTACGGTATATGGCACGTTTATTAATTATTGATTGTATTATATAATATTATCATGCAACACACATAGGCTACGATAATTTGTGTTACTGTATTAAAAACAAATGATAAACAGTTGAGTGTTAGTCTCAAATAGCACGAACAATAAAAGTAGCTATTTGGAGTTTTTTTTTTTTTAATTGCTTACCTCAGTCACTTACAGCTGCTGATGATGATATCCTACCATCACACAACATCAGCATTGAGATCGCTGTAGCCGTACTGAATATGAAGAATGACATTTTTCCATATTAAACTGGGCTGGCTTTCGTTTCGATGAGGATAATCCTTCATAGATTTCCATAGAATTATCAACTGAGTTCAAATAAAAATGCATCTGCCAGATCCGTACTGAGGAACAATCATGCATGTAAAAGGTCCTGGAGCGCTCGCAATTTAAGGAGAGAAAAGCGCAGATTAAAACTTATGTTTCACATGAGCTCCTCGTATTACAGTTGCAGTCGCAGTGGAAGCTGCTGCACTGACTGAGCGCTAATGGCACACTAACGGGAAATATACAGCGCGCACGCACGCATACACACATACACACACAGCTGCTGTGACAACACTTGACCAGAGGACGGCGCTCAAAGACATTACAAAGGTTTTCACTTCATTTAAGGTGTCATTGTTGCAGTGCAATTATACATTTAAGCACTGAGTAATATTAATTAACTATTGTACTTACTCTAGGGTCAGGGTAGGATTGGGATTTGGTTAAGGTTTAGTTGCATGTAATTATGCACAGCCTTTATTTTTGTTTTTTAGCAAGGATGCATTGATCAAAAGTTACAGATATTGTTTTTTCATCAAATAATCCTAAAAAAAAAATGTATCATGGTTCCACAAAAATATTAAGCCATTTTCAGCACTGATAAGAAATATTTCTAGAGCACCAAATCTGCATATTATAATGATTTCTAAGGGATCATGTGACACTAAGGAGTAATAGCACCAATGGGCATGAGACCAGTGCTGTGCAAAAAAAAAATGAACCAAGGTAATAAATCACATTACTAACAGGGATTTACAACTACTGTCCTTTCTGCCAAATATATGTCTGCCACCAAGAATGCAAAAATACACAGACAGAAGCCATTAAAACCTATTCGGGGATAAATAATAAGCCGATACGACATGGATAAGAGTTGAGAAAGTAGATTTTTTATTAATAACCGACTTTATGTATAGTTTTAACCTTAACATATAGCATGTTTTTTCATGGTGCTCTTACAAATGGCTGTGCACTGTTTTGATATGCTCTCTCCATTTTTGGATAGGAGGACTGCCACAAGCTACAAGTTTTTTCAGAAGAGGACTGGGCTCTAAATGAGACACATCAGGATGGGCTTGGTGGTAATGCTCCAACCTCTCCAGGACTCTTTCCAGGCCCACCATGCTGGCGTAAAACATGGGCCCACCTCGGTGCCTTGGAAAGCCGTAACCGAACTGATAGATGACATCAATATCCTCCGGTCGGGCAGCTATGCCATCCTCCAGAATACGAAAGCCCTCGTTGGCCAAGGCGAAAAGGCATCGCTCGATAATTTCTTGATCCGTAATATTGCGCGGTTTAATGCCGTACCTGCTCCTGTACGTCTCAAGAAGGTTCTGGATCAGTGGGTCAGGTTTTGCGTTTGTGCCCCCTGGTTTGTCGTACATGTACCAGCCACGACCGGTCTTCTGGCCAAACCTGCCTTGCTCACAGACCATGTCTGGAATGGGACAATACTTACGCCCTTGGCGCCTACGTGGGGGATTTTTCGGGTCGACATCAGACCCGGTCAACCCAGATTCCTTCCGGACTCTCCAACCAACATCAAGACCTGCAAGGTCAGACATCCTAAAGACACCCATTGCGAAACCAAAGTCCTCCAGAACCTTGTCGATTTGTTCAGGTGTGGCCCCCTCCTCCAGCATGAAGGTGGCTTGATCAGAGTAAGGCTTTAGCATACGGTTTCCGACAAAACCAGAGCAGTTTCCAACAGCAACACTCACCTTTCCCATCCTCTTCCCGAGACTCATCGCTGTAGCGATGGTTTCACTTGAGGAGCGAGGTCCGCAGACAACTTCCAAGAGCTTCATGACATGTGCTGGCGAGAAGAAGTGCATCCCAATCACAAGCTGCGGTCTATCCGTCACACCGGCCAGAACATCCACATCCAGACCAGAGGTGTTGGAGCAGAGTAGAGTGGTTGGTCTACAAACCTTGGATAATTCTTGGAAAACACGCTTCTTAAGTGCCATGTCTTCAAAGACTGCTTCAATAACAAGGTCCACATCCTTCAGGTCCCGTAAGCTGAGGGTGAATTTGAGGAGATTGAGAGAGGCACTCACTCCCCGTCTTTTGGCATCTCTCTCCAGCATGCCAATCACCATCTGCCTGCCAGTCTCCATGAGTTTCTTGTCTGACTCAACAGCAATGACAGAAATTCCCACACGTGCCAGAGACACAGCAATGCCCCTGCCCATTGTGCCCAGACCTAAAAGGGTGATAAATGAATGGTCAATACAGAGTAAAACAAAACCACCAATTTAGACACGGTTAGACATAGGCACTTGTTAATTAGCAGATGGTGAAACTGATCAGAGTACAAAACTGAGCCATATTTCTATGCTTTAGGGTTTGTACACTGCCAAAATTCTTCCTCTATGATACAGAAGAATCTCTGCTTTTCTCAAATGTAAAGCAAACAGATGTTTCAAAACTTCTGAAAAACAACATAGGCACACTAACAACCTATAAGTGTGCATAAAGCTGTCCCAGATAAGAATATTTATGAACATATTTTTTTAAATGTATTTTTACAAATTCAAATGTATGCTTTAAGTCCCTTGGATCAAATCAAAATGTAAAAACTCCATTAATGTTTTTTTTCCTTCTTTGGAATATTAAATGATCCAGAACATTTTCAATTCTGTCATCATTTATTCATCAGTCGCTCCAAATCTGTACTTTTTTCTTTTGTGGAAAATATAAGAAGATATTTTGAAAAATACCTTTTTTGTCCATTCAGTGAAAGTCAATGGGGTCCAGTGTTGTGTTTCTCTATTTCAAATTGTCTTCTATTGTGTTACACAGAAGAAGGAAAGTCATATGTTTGGAACATCATGAGGGTGAGTAAAGTGTATTCCATTATAGTTTTTTTTAAGTAGCTTTTATGTTTTTATTAAGATTTCAGTTATTTTAGTAAATTTTTAGTGAATGTGTTTTGTAAATGTCTTATATGCTTTTTTTATGTTACTTTTTTACTAAACTTATTAAGATTTAGGTTTCTATTTATTTCCATTTAGAAAATGTAGCCTATTACTTATTCATTTAGTTGCCAAGGCAACATTTCAAACTTTTGTTAAGTTTCAAACAGCGGAGCACGACTCTAGCAATGCCAAGGTCATTAGTTTGATTCCTTTGGAAAGCAAAAACTGTAAAATTGCATATTGAATGCAATGCAAACCTCTTTGGATAAAAGTGTCTGCCAAATGCCAAAATTATTTTTTAATAGTTTTAGTTAACCAAATAACCCTACCATCCCTAGGTCTTATTCAAGCACCCAAAAACATTCTCTTTTGGTACCTATAACGGCTGCACTCCGGATCTCTCTGGGTTTGGTGTTGTTCCATTGCGCTCCACTAGGTAGAGTCCATTTCCCAGCAGTCCTCTCGGCAAAGAAGCAGTACTGAAGAGCCCGGGCCTGGCCAGAGTTGAAGAGAGTGGCCATCAGTTCACTCTCCCGCTTTATTCCCTGACTGTAAGGCAGTGTAGCAGCTGCCCGCACTGCCTGAACACAAGCCAAAGGTGCCATCACTCCCCGAGCCTTCTTCTGAATCTGCAAAGTGACCGCTTCTAATAGGACATCCAGATCTGGAGGGCAGGGCACGGTCAGCGCACTCAGCCTTCGGGAAGACAGCGGTTTGGCTGTGAAATATACAATGGATATGATATCAAAATATAACCTAATGTGATAAACAAAGGCAATGCTAAGTGGATAGTATTGAACCTCGTGTAGCACTTCTGGTCATTTTATAACAAACATGGCAATTACTCGGAATCAGTAGTTGTAATCAATTTTGTAATCTCAAACCAGTCCAAAAAAAAGACAGACACACATACTGTACAAACCCATAACACAACAGCCCATCAAAACTGCATTTTTAGTGTTTTGACTTCCTGCCTCACTAAAAGGATTACGCAGGGCGGTACCTGATTCAATATAGCTTTTAACTGCATTAGATTCATCTTTCTCTCTGGAATGTGGGTCACTGTGATGAGCCTTAAAGGGCCAGCAGGGCCAGAAACAAACAGTTTTGTCTGTTTTCTACTCTGTCCTGTTTCGAGCAATGAATAAAAAGTATATTGACAGGAATTAGCGTTTCGAAACAGTGTTGTTTCTTTCAAGCAACACATAGAAGTTTGATGTCTAGTGTACTGTGCTACTGTATAGTGCACACTACAGATGTTGCTGTGGTTAATCTGTGGTGCTGTGGGAAGGACTTGAATCACTAATGCTGTGATTTGTTGTAAGTAGGGCTGGGTCAGATCCTGATAGGTGCATGTGGCAGATGTTTCAGCGACTGGAAAACAAGATAAATCTCTGTAGCTATGAGTGTCAAGAGAAAGAATCTACAAAAAAGTGTTGTAATCTACTAAACGAACCAGCTACAAGATTAATCACACCATTTCAACATTTGATTTTAGGCAACAAACTAACAAAAGACATTAATGATGAGTAAATCAACTATTCATCCCATGAAGCACAGTGAAAGATGTTACTGAAGCGAAATCAATGATACAATGTAAAACGATTGACTTACAGTATAGCAATTATGCCGCCATTAAAAAGTGTGGAGTCAGTAAGGCTGCATTTATTTGATCAACTGTACTATTGTGAAATTTGTTTCTGTTTTATTTATTTATTTATTTATTTTTTATTTATTTATTTGAACTTGAATTTTTAATGTATTTAAAGATGTAATTTACAGGATCCTACAGAAATCATTCTAATACATTGATTTGCTGTTCAAGAAACACTTATTAAAAATGCTGAAAAAAATATTTTGTAGAAACTGTGATAGGAACAACATTTACTTGAAATTGAAATCTCTCGAAACAATGTAAAAGTCTCTGTAATTGTTGAATAATACATATGCGCAGTGGGAGGTCTTTGCTGAGCTCTATCAATGGAGAAAATTAATGGGATTTCTTACCTCTGGGACTCTACTGTCTCACAATAGATATTACGATCTATCACACACATGAGATAAGACTAATTCTCAGCCATTCTCTTTAAACAAATTCTGTGCGGCCACAATTTGAGATGGAATCAACTCGTTTACATTCTGACAGATTTGGACCTTTTGCAACATTAGTCAGTAAATCAGCCATATTTGGCTGTTGTCCACTGTACCAGTGTCACGTTTGCTCCTGCTCCTCAATTCCATTTAGTTGACTGTTGCAAGGATTTTGCCGGGTTCATCTTCGCTCAGCAAGTGATTACTGTGAAAGCATTAGCTTTTGTGGCCTATCTTTAATCTCCCTCTACAGCTTATCCTGACTCTAGATGAACCCTGATCTCTCCGTAAGAGTGTCACTCACAACATTCACATTACAAGAGTTCTGGCTCCCTCACTCTCTGTAGAGCATAATAAAGAGCTGCACTTACCGTAGACCTAGAAACGCCGAATAATTTGACAGAAATACTTCAGAGAGCCCGGCAATCGTTTCAATGATTTAATTGCTCTCATATGATTTGTCATTACTGGAGGAAATGGGGGTCAAGAAGAAGGTGAAGAATTGGCATTCATTTTTTCAGAAGCTGCAGAGAATCTCTAATTATTTTTCAGGCGAGAGAACAATTCAACAGTATAAACAAAGATTTTTGACTTCACTTGCCCCGTATATAGTTCAGACGGCTGTACTGAAAATCGGTACAAATATAATCGTTAACATTTTGCATGTTTTTAAACCAGTTCGAGGGGATTTAAAGACCATCTTATCATCAAAAGTAAATAAAATATCTGTAATAATGAGAGCTGTTTAATATATATTATATATATTGATCGCATCAAAAATAATATTTGTGGTTATATAATATATGTGGGTGCACTATGTATAATTATTATATATATATTTATATATATGTACACACACATGCATGTTTATTTAAGAAAAAAAAATATTATTTATGTATTAAATATTTATATTTACATATCATATAAATTATATATAAAGCTATATACAATATATACATGCAAATATTTCTTAAATATATACAAGCATGTGTGTGTATTTATATATATAAATAATTATACACAGTGCACCCACATATATTATGTAAACACAAACTATTATTTTGGATGCGATTAATCGTTTGATAGCCCTAATATATATTAAGCACCATGTTTAAATTGTTCTCCAATACTCAGAAGGGTCACAATTAATATTCAAATGATGTTAGTTCCTTTTCACTTCTTGAAAAATAGATCAAAAAGCACCGAACGACTCTGAAACTCGTTGACAAGGATATGAAACATTAATTCCATTTGCTGTGACAAAGGATTTATCTGGAACGTCCCCTGACTCTAAAAGCCTGCCAAAGACTCGGCTTCCCTTTACTGTTCATTTTTTAATATCCGCATTTCCGATTTGCAAGCTCATGCTCACACCGACATACCTACAGCTCTCAGGGCAAACTCCACAGCCACCTCACAAGCATTCTGCTCTGTGACTTGGTCAACGATGCCCAGCTTCAGAGCCTCCTGGGAAGAGACATGGCGGCCTGCAATAAGAAACAATAATTTTGCAGTTGTTAAAGGAGAAACTGAGCGATGCGGGGGTGCTTTACGTGATTATTATTATTTCTTGTTTTGCTTTATACATTATTACAGTGGGTGAAGAAAATCCCATCATTACCATAAAATAACTGAAATCTCACTGTGCATGTTTAAAGGATTAGTTCACCCAGAAATGAAAACAAATGAGTCACCCTCACAGCGTTTCAATCCCATATGCTGTTAATTTACTAGTGGAAAACATATAAGTCTTTTTTTTTTAAAGAATATTCATTTATACAGCTCTTAAAAAAGAAGATATATGTGGTCATCATGAAATGTACATAAAAAAGCACTGAAAAATTTGCGGTCCACCATGATAATAATAATAATAACAATTATAATACATAGCCTACATTTGGAATGAGATGAGGGTGTGCATTTTTGGATGAACTGTTGCTGTTCGCTGAACAATGACACTATTTTCTTTTAGAGCTGCTTTACAGCAGAACTGAACACTGTTTGCATCAGTGAATCGTTATTTCCCTATTTATCCCTGTAAAGCTGCTTTGAAACAATCTGTATTGTATAAAGCGCTATCTGGATTTGACTTGTTGCTATATAAGCCCTAAAGCAAATCAATCAGACACATTGGGCAATGCTGACACCTGGTGGGAAAAGTTTGATTTATTACTGAAAACAAATGTAGTCCCCTACTGTTTTCATTTTTAACATAAAGTACATTGGATGATCAGATTAACTGTAGCACTTCTCACTTTGAAGAACTAGTGAATTATTTATGAAATCTATTTCTCTTTCATCTCAAAATATCAGAGACACAGCAGTTATTATTGAGTAGCAAAAAGAATCACAAAATTTTAGACTTTTGACTGTTATGTTTTTTGTGAAGCTGGTATTTACAGAGGAGGGTATGTGGCTGAAATTAGCAAAGAGGCTGAAATCTGTTGGGGTGAATTGTGGGTGTGCCAATAGGCTAAGTGTATGATTTACCCGTGGTGATTAGTTCAAGAGCAGCAGGAATGCCAATGAGCCTGGGAAGACGCTGAGTTCCCCCAGCAGCTGGCAGGAGGCCCAAAGTCACCTCTGGAAGCCCAAGACGTGCCTGGAACGCAAAATACATAATAGTACATTACATACTTAATGCATAAACCACAAACCAACAACCTTTCCTTCTCTAAATAAACTTCAAATATTGATATCAAAGTTCAACCCATTAACTTAGCAGCACTAGACAGTATTGCATAAGAATACACAGCAGTATAAAATGGTTTACCTTAGAGTGTGCAATACGGTAGTGACACACGAGGGCTAATTCAAGGCCCCCACCTAGAGCTATCCCCTCTATGGCAGCAACCACAGGCTTCTCTCCGGCCTCTATGGAATCCAACAAGGGTAGCAGGGGAGGCCCTCTCAAAGGCCCAGCAAACTCACGGATGTCCGCACCTGGAGAAAAATGCTTTATCATCAGATGGTCCTCTTACATAACTCGGCCAGGACAAGCAAATCAGTGAAAGACCTATGCAATATACATGCGCCAGCATGTTTAACTTGAAAATGTCATTTTTATTTTTGGTGGATGTTTGTCTGTGATAATCTAACCTCCACAGAATCTTCCATTCTCTCCACAGATCACCACGGCCGTGACCTTCGGGTCACTCAGGGCTCGATCTATGGTCTTTGCAATGCCATGGCGTACTGCAGAACTAAGGAAAAAAAGCAGATGGACATGTTAAAATCAATATTGTTCATAATGTTTGGTATTAATGCACTTGAAAACACTTTCAATGATTTGTCTTTTTCTATCATGTGTCACAATCGTATTTTTCAAAGGATGTACTATGCAAAATATAGAATTATAACAATGTACATAACAATAGGAAGATAAATGCAAGATTCTACAAATTGCTATAGTTTGGTCTTGGTTTAATAAGAACAATTAAATGGATTGGAAAATATGTAAATGTATTATTTTTTAGTAGGTTTTTACTCACCTTAAGGAATTGACTGGTGGGTTGGTAAGCGTGATCAGAGCAACTGATCGTTTAACAAGTTCGTATCGGGCCATTGTGTTGAGCTGAACTCAATGTGTTGTGTTGTGTTTTGAGTTGAAAGAACTAGGACTTTGGAACTTGTGACCAGCAAACTCGGTGCGTCAATGCAATCACAATCACACCCACTATAATTTATTATTTGACACGTCACATCTCCTAAGTGTCTTCCGTGACGATTATTTTTTTAATGCGATAGTATAAACACATTGCTTTGCCAAAAAAGCTAACGTTATTCAAATCACATCTGGTCACCGCAGGAGGCGGCTTCCATTCCCGGAAGTGAATTTACAAATTCTACTATGGTGAAGGACTGACTGAACATTAATCAAACGTCACATACGGTTTAGAAACACATTTTAAATATTATTATTATACTTTAAATAATACGGTGTATATTAGAATTCATAACTATGGCCAGAGATTCTCTGCTATGGCCTTCGCCCACGTGGGAGTCGTACTTTCGCTCCCGGAAGTTATTAGCAGGGAGGGAATAGACATGCAGTATCTGCATGAATATCTGCGCTCTCTAGTAACATAACATAGTCATGCGCTCGCTTGCTGGACTTATCGCTGTAATAGTAACGGCTACATTTTACCTTTATTTACTCTCATCTTATCTTCCCCCTGGACCCCAGCTGCCTAAACACGACCATGAAGGAGACACGGCAAAATCTAATGGTGAAGACAACCAGAATGAAATGGAGACTGCAGCTTCCAGGTGCCTCTTGCGTGTATGATAACTAAGTGACGATTTGTCTTTCGCTAGATCGATAGCTCTCGCAGCTGAAATTGTGATTTCCCAGTCTTATGCTAAACATTCTGAGGATGTAGCATAGTAAGCATTATTAAAATGGGTGGTATCTTGTCCTTGTCTCCAGCTGTCATTTGTCCTTCTGCAGTTAAAATTAGATCTGTTCTGTTGCTGCCATGTTCATAATGCAGAAGTTTACTCGTGACCATCCACTACTATTATCTGCAATACTCTACCTACCTCATATTAGTATATTAATTTATCTTTTATATTGATATTTCCAGAATAGCTTTAAATTGCTTTCCCCTCTGTTTTTTTTTTTGTTTTTAATTTTAATCTGAATGTTTTTTTTTCTATGCAAGCATAGATAATCTTGCTTTAAAGGGTTAGTTCACCCAAAAATGAAAATTAAGTCATTAATTACTCACCCCCATGCTGTACCAACCCCGTAAG
>JAOTRC010000043.1:20769373-20786290 GCA_027497675.1 Cyprinella lutrensis
GGGTTGGGGTAGGTCATATATTTATATATACAGTAATGTAACGTTAAGTCAACGGCATTCATAAACACGCTGAAAAGTGATTATACGTGTTGATAGCACGCCAAAAATGGAAATACAAATTGGCATGTCATACATACGCCATTTCATGAGATCAGTCTGCTAAAACTGCTAATAGAGTCATTCCCAATTCCCATTCAACTCAAAATTAATAAAATTAACCCCAAATGAACATCCTTTAAGTAGAAGTAATTTTTAATTCGTAAGCAAGTGTTACAATGTGCTTTAATTACATCCAAAATATGAAAGAAAAATCAAACACTTAAAAGTCAGATATTGTTGCAGACAAAACAATCAATGCAAAGACGTTATGAAAAGTAAGTTTAGAAGTCAATACATTGATCACTGGTGAAGAAAAACTGCTTAAGCTAGCCTAAACTTAGCCTAAACTAAACTTTGTTGGTATTAGCTTGTCAGACCTGTCTGTTGGCTTTGGGTAGGCTGGGAGACCAGGCGGCAAAACAGCTAAAACTAACAGCAGATTTACAAAAACAAAGTTGGTGCTTGAAGATTCATTATTTTTATGCTGTTTTACATAAGATGTTCACTTAAATTGACAGCCCAAGTTTAGCTTATCTGTTTTTATGTCTCTTCAGTACTCATCCAGCAAAAGGAAGCAGCCTTGAATCAAACAGGCCTGTGGAAAATCCCAAATCACTTTCTGTCATGGTTTACATTAATGTAACTTCATGTAACAAGTTAACAAATGTAATGAGTAAGCCATTCCCTTAAGCTCTTGTTGCTTCCAATAAGCATGTATTGTTCTTCAGGAAGATGTATTTTCCATTGAGTTTGATAGGAGTGTAAATAAAACTCAGAATCAAGCATCAGAGAAACAAAAATGAATCTTATGCAGCTTTGCACACATTTAATGAATTACATACACCATAACATTCATTTATGCTTACTAATTTACACCACAATCATATATACAGCTGTATTTCATTACAAAATCAAATACTGACTTAGAGAATCGTCTCGTTTAATACTACGGGTCTACAGAAAATGATGTATAATGACAAAAATCATTAATGTTGATTATTTTCCCAGTAATTATCATTGTTTTGATTAATATAATTAACATCAAATTAAGTGCAGACATGTCAGTGATTGTTTACAAAGCTCAAACACTGACAAAAAACACACTGCCAACAGTGAATGTTGATGCAATGGGAGTAGACCTAAATGCAATACTGTAGTCAACATATTGCACAATAGTAAACTTGATTATTAATACGATCAATTCCGCAGCTCTAGTCAAAAGTCCAACAGTAAAACATCAACAGTATTTTAATAAAACAACAAGGAAGGACATTTTAAAATGTTAGTGTTGACAAAACAGGGATGTGTTAGAGAGACTGTATTCTCATCTGAAACCCAGTTGGCTCAGTCAACGAGCTGATGATAGCATGAACTGCCCTTGGCAGGCTTGTGGTTTTTCTGAGCCTGCTCTGGCACATACAGACCAGTTTCTCCACCCCATAAAGTGACATCCATCACAATCCACCTGTGCACAGAGTTACAGGCCTCCAAATTCGAAAATGAATTATCTCTGAATATCATAACAATTCGACAACCAGCAAAAGGAGGGAAAGTCCTGTGTCCTGGATTGTTATTAGCAGTTACAGAACAGAATTAGTTCTACAAGTACACACACTCCAATGTTTACAATTCAAAGCTCTACCCAGCCTATGGAATATAAGCTCAGACTGAAACACTGTTATGATGCCAGAACTACCAGCACACTAACCAGAAGCAGCTTCTTCGGTGTGATCGTACGCGTGAAAGGGTTAACAAAATTCAAGCTTTTCTTAGATTCACATCTAATTTGAGCTAAAAGCTTTTGTTAATTTCAATTTTATATACCTAGTGTAGTTTATTATTATTATTATTATTTGAAATATATTAGCCTAAGCATTAAAAAATTCTAATGCATGACATGGAGGTCTCGAGTTTCTCACAAAAGGAGCTTCAGAACAGAAGCATAAAAGGAGGATATACGTCAGTGAAGAACCAGGCCTGGCCCTGGACTGTTTTACGTTAGGTTTTGTTTATGTGTTTGTCAGTCGTCCGTGAGGGGGCTGCCGCTTTTACTTTCGCTTTGTGTTTATTTATTTATTGATTAAAGTGCGTAAAATGTTGAAATGTCCCTGATCCTGAACTCCATTACGGTTACATTTATTTGAATGAATGATTTATAGCATTTATTTAAATTAATGAATTATAGCATTTATTTAAATTGATGAATTGTCTGCATCCTATTTCTACCAACAATGAAGTTTTAAGTTTATTTGCTTCAAAACCAGGGATGTTACCCCCCTCAATCTTGAGAAATATAATGAAGCAATTCAGTAGCTAAAAGTTTCTGTGCTCCTGGAAGTTTATTAAGTACAAAGTAAATTAACTCATGACAAAAGAGCCTAGGAGACTTTCGACTTAACTCGTACTCCAGTTACAAGTCATCAACCTTGACTTGGACTTCAGATTAAAGACCCGTGAACATCTCTGGAAAGCTTTCAGGTGTCATTGTGAGATAAACATTAAAAATACTGCGTGAACCCCATTGAAACTGAGGGGTTTGCTGTCTTACAGCCACAAAAATGTCCTATTATAGTAAAAAAGATGTGAAAGAGGCAAAAGTGTTATTTTTTTTTAAATAACCGTTTCCTATTTTAAAATATAATTTATTCCTGTGATTGTAAAGCTGAATTTTATGCATCATTATTCCAGTCTTCAGTGTCACATGATCCTTCAGAAATAATTCTAACATGCTGATTTGAAGCTAAATTATCATGTATTATTATTATCGATGTTAAAAACAGTTCATGTTTTTGTGGAAACCATGATTTTAAAAAAAATCTGGATACTTTAACATTTTGAAAGTTCAATATAGAATTAAAAAAATGTCTCTAATGTTACTTTTGATCAATTTAATGCAGCTTTGTAAGTATTAAAACCTAACTGACCCCAAACTTTTGAATGGTAGTGTACCAAACATGGGTTAAAAACAAGACTCAAAAATACTAAAGCAAACATTCAACGGGTAATTATTAATCTAAATTCTGTTTGGATGAGTCACATTTGAAGCTGTTGAAAAATATCCAACATATGCACCTGTGTCAACACACCACAAAAAAATCTATATTAATGAAACATGTTTGTGATGTTGCTCATCATAAACTAAAATCTTGTCCTGCTGTTGCAAACACCTCTAAGTAACAAGTTATTCCTCATTTTGACTTGTTTGGGACTCATCCCTCCTAACTGTTGTAATACAAATAAAGCAGTTCTGTCCACAGCCGCAAAAATATAGCTAGCTACAAATGTTTTATAACCCTAACCCAATGTCTTTACCATGGTTCGATATACCACCAGCATATTATGTCCAGTCCCTTCTCAAAGTACTAGATATGGAAAGTGACGAAAAGACACAAGCTCTTTACCTTAAACTCACTGGGTTTGTTCTGTTCAAAGGCAGCACATCAACCCCTTATAACAGGTATTTAGGGCCCTATGATTTCTGCGATGTGGTAAACACAGATGGAATCGTTGAATCCAATGCAGTCATTAAAATGGAATTTACTGTATATCGTGGAATGTCACGGAATGTGACAAAAATTTGGATGAATAACTAAAAGTAGGGCTGTATACGTAACCAAAGCACAATTTAGTCAGTGAATACATATACAACATGCACAGAATTTCTGCACTATTATTGTTAACACATTTATTTGATTAGGCTTTTGTTAAATTATTAACATTTAATTAAAACAGGATTTGGGGCGGGGGGTCTAACGGATTCTTTAGGGTCTCACGGTTGGGAGAGTGAAAGGTTGGGATGATGATGTTTAAAGAAGATATAAGATGAGCCCTGTTTTAATCTATCTGTGATCGCAAACTGCCTCTCGCTAGCATGATGATTTCAAGGGGTTCTTTCTCTGTGCCTGGCCTGCAGAGTCTGTGTCAAACATGCTAAATATTTATCAGGGAGAGTTTCATTCAATGTCCTCATTCACCGATTCCCACAAAGAAGGCTGAGGCAGAGGCATTTCCCTCAGTAAGAGGGTGACAAAGACGCACAGTCCAAAAATGGTGTAACTGAAAGACGTGGTAGACATTGTTCCGTCCGTTGTCAGATCGCATCCACAACAGACTATCTATGAGAAGACCACAGGGCATAGAGGTCTGCTGTACACTTGACTGAGCTTCTCTGCTTACTAATTTCTTTAAGCACATACTGTGGCAGGTAGACTTTGTCACCTCTGAAACACTGCCCTCTGTCAGCGACTCTCAGAGCCCCACAGACAACAGCCAACGATTCTCCTCAACAGCAGTCTGATTAAATATCAATTTTCATTTTGTAGAGAACAAAATGTTGGCATCAATTGACTAGTACCAAGTGTGAGGTCGTATGATGAACGTTTTCTGTTGCCATATTCCAAACAATAATAGGCAAGGAGCAGACTTCTGCTTCATTAAGGAATATTAACAGAAGAGCCTTTATTTATAAAATGCAAAATGTTTTTCATTTAATCAAATTTTAATCAATAAAAATCTGTTTGTTATAATTAGTATATTTGGGTTTAATCGTTCAGTAAGGGCAAATTACATTGATCAAAAGTGACAGTAAAGACATTTACATAACAAAAGATTTATATTTCAAAAAGAAATCTTTCCATTCATCAAATAATCCTGAAAAAAGAACAACATTGTTCATAATTCGAAATATTTCTTGAATGATTTCTGAAGGATCATGTGACACAGAAGACTAGGGTAATGATGCTGAAAATTCAGCGAAGAGCCATCAAAGGAATTTATATTATTTTAAATTATTATATTTTTAAAATATTAAAATAGATAACAATATTGTTATCTAAAAACAAAAAAAATGGTAGCATATAACATTTACATTACTTTTACGTTTTAAAGGGTTACCTTTATAATGTAAAATAACCGCCACTGAATTGACACGCAAACAGATTTCTCAGATTATAACAAACCCTCATTGGTAGATATATCCACAAAGTGTTTCTCTAACAGCAGCGTATATACATTATGTATAAAGAAATTTCCAGGACCATCAAAGGTCCATCAAATAAAGCACCCATTTCACAGACACACTGAATTAATCATTTAAATTCCATCAGAACTCATTAGTAATGTTCTCAAGGCCTGTGGATGGCTGTGATCCCTCCATCACTCAAGTCTATACAGGAAGGGCTGTCTCTTCATTTATACCTAATCAAACTGAGCAAAACAATACTCAGTTGTGCACAGGGAGCTGGTGGGTGCCGATTGGCTCAGAGGTTTCTGAGGGCATGCAGTTGATGCCCTCTCAATCATACATATGGAGAGACAAAATGTAAATGGCTGATGCATGAGTGGGATTCATGAATAAAAATCTCACAGACAAAGTTTCACAGTTGCGTAGGGTAAGATCCCACAAACACCAGACACACTGTCCTTTTTAAATGCCAAATGCAGATGGAACATGAGGGATGGGCAGTGACAATTTCATTATTAGCAAGTTTTAAAAGGATAAAATGCATCATGACATTTAACAAGTGACGATATAAAATCCACAATATTTCTGAATAATAGGATTTATAAGTGCATTACACTGGCAAGAAAGATGACAAATAACATCCATGTAATAATACAACTGTGTCTCATAGAGAGCAATGAGATTCAACGGAGAGCCAATAGAGACATTATGTTTAAGTGGACTTATTACACATTCTAGTTCTCTTTTCTTCGAAGAAAAAGATCCTCAAGCAAGTCTTTTAAAAAAGATCTCAAAAAAGTCACAAACTGTGTTAAACAAATTTAAATGTAATGACTCTAAAAATGTCATGTGGTGGGACCATAAAATAAACGTGTTTCTTTGAATGGCTTTAATACATGACAAGTAAAGTTGCTCATCTTTTTTATTTATATTTGACACATCATGACTTCGAAATGGCGGGCAACTGTCGCGTGAAGCAGTTAGGTTAAAATATTTCCTGATAAATAATAAAAGATTATGCCAACCTACTTCATGTTTTCTTTTCAAGAATTTTGTTCATTTAATGAGGCTTTCTTTTTTCACTATAATATCCAGACAGTTGTATCACCCTAAAGTTTGTTGAGTTCATGCCACAAAACTAAAATATCTAAATTATTTTAATTCAGAAATTTAAAAAAGTAACATATGGACAAAAATTATTCCCATTATACATTTTATTTGCATTGTACATGTATGCATTTGGTGTTTTTATCCAAAGCAACTTACATTGCATTCAAGGCACACATGAATTCCCTGGGAATCAAACCCATGACTTTGCATTGAAATTCTACACTCTTTTATGATTTGTCAACAGTTTTGATTCCTCCTAGGGAGTTTCAGCAGAATCTTCTGAGACAAATATATATAAATAAAACATAACTGTCTAAACAATAAAATATCCTTTGGGCCAAAAAAAAACATTACACAATACACTTTTACAAAATGCAATGTATAATGCAGGATCTGTTTCATCCATCTTTAACCGCACAAGAAAAACTACTCGTATTTGGTTGCCATAGGAACCATAGGATTATTCTCACTGTTGGGCATAGACCGAGTTCTGCCAGAACAGTTGGAAAACTGATAATATTTTATCATTTCTTTTAGTTCCCTTTAAGGGTATGGCACACACTCTTCTGTTCTGAATGCTGTAAGATGAGGCAGCGTGCCCTTGATGCAGCTGCAATGAAATATTTACAGCTCCTTCTATATTACACATATTTCTTGTGACAGTTGCACAGAAGGACAAGATAAATGTCATCGAGTTCAGCAGGCATCATCAGACCACAACAAATGAAGCTTCGCAATAGAACACCCATGAATGGTTAGATTAGAAGAAGAGGTTGTATTGGACAGGTGGTACTGACCAACCCTGAGACTGGGGGCGAACAACTGCTCCAACACACACACTCACACAGCGTTCAGTCAGAGTGAGCCCATCAGGGCCAAAGTGGAAGACATGGCATCTGCTGGGATCTCAGCTGCCACCCAAGACCATGACAAACCTCAAAGCAGTGCCAATGCACCATGTATGAACGCTCACGCTGCGACCGCTCAGCAGCACCCTGCTCAGCTGAGATATCCCACAGTCCTCTTCTGCAAAGGCTTCCCTCAAGCCAAGGCTACAGTTGATGTGCATCTAATGGAGAAATATTTGTGGATATAAAACGAGACATCCGAATTTAGTACTAGTTCTAAAGCATTTTATCCAAGATTTTTGTAACAGAAACAGTATTTGTTTACGTATGCTTGACAACAACGAACAACCTTGTGATCATTTTATATTTGTACTGGTAATTGTTGCATTACCTGAAAGATAGGGAAACATGATCTAACCACTATTTGTTTTCGAATTTCCGTTTGGTTTTTGAGTGTGAATACAGGATAAAGAAGCAGATACAATGGACAGATCTTGTTTCATTGGGAAGTACATCTGAGTGAAACATTATCGAAAAAGAAAATGCCAGGTAGGGACTTGGTTCTGTCCTTCAGTTGTTGACTGAACGGGAGGCAGATCTGAATGCAAGCTTACAGTTGATTGTAAGAAAGAATCAAGAGTTTAAAAGGACTAAATAACAGGAAAAGTCAAGCATAAATCAGCAGAGAAAAGTCTGTCATTTGAAGATTGAGTTATGGTATTTTTATTAAATATTACAAGGTGAAGGTCCAATATTTTTTTTTAAAGATATCCTTCACAATAAGATCAATAATGTGCATTTAGAAAATTGACTTTAAATCTTAATTCATACAAATGTATAACAGAACATTATAGTAATATCTTCCAATCGTGTCCATTTCATAAAGCCTTTTTCCTCACCGCAGTGAAACATATACAGACAGACCGAGATTAATCTGAAGATTAAGTCTACATACTGGAAAAGAGTCCGAGTAGAGTTTGAGATTATAGCCCCAAACCTTTCATGTACTTCCTGTCGCCATATGGACAATTACACACAATAATCTGCTGAAGTAAACACTCAAATGACAACAATTAAGCAAAAAAAAAAAAACATGAACTTTCAGACCTTCCACTCCACTGAACAAAATAAAACATTAGACCTGTTTACAGGTTCAACAACGGCACAAACTCAAAGCAGGCCCTCTCTTTAATAATACTTAACAAATGAGAAACATTATCATTAGCCCGCTAGTCTACAAACAAACACTTGATAAGAGCGAGTGAAGAGAGCAGCCAAAGCTGCTTCAGAGGAGATTACAGCATGAAAGCTTCTATGACAATCTTTCTCACATTCTTAATGATAAAATCCCTTTCTTTCCTCTGCCCCCTTTATTAAGATAAAGGGATTAACAAACGGGGAAATATGCGTTACAGTATTTTAATCTCAAGGGAGGCGAGGTACAGAGAGCTTAGAAGACAACAAAGTACAGTTACAGTTCAATAACAAACAATGAATGGTAAAACAGATTTGCTGATCTCCATGAAAGGAGCAGCACATCACATATAGAGAAACCTCTTTTTCTATAAAATCTTTTTAGGCTTAAAAGATTTAGAGTAACAAAACGAACGCTTCTCGGTTGCTTTCGTAAGGTAAGCATGCTGACAAACGATTATGGGGATTTTGAAGTGCCTGTTGTAAACCTCTGCAAAATTAAAAACTCAAATACTGTGTTCACAGAGAGCATATCATTTGATATTCTTTTTGAACACGTTCTTAGACACATTTTGGACGTGTGAAAAAAGACGAGGCAATGAATTCACAGAGAGTTTAAGCATTATTACTGATGCGTTCATGAAAACAAATTATGTCAGGACTGATGCCTTAAACCTAAAAGTACCTCAAGTATTCATTCAAAACTGAAAAGAATACGATTTTTAGTATGACATTCGTTGAATACTATTCTTGGAAAAGAAACAATCAAGCAAGCATGAATCATTTCAATTATGTTTTATGATTTTGCACTCTTACATGTCATTTGTCTGCAATATAAAGTGACATACACAAGCTGTGATGGGGGTAAAGTGTATTACTGAATCAACCTCATCTCTGAGACCCTAATACCCCTGGGCTTTGTGTCTAGTTCTCTATTGAGAGTACAACTTCATAACCCACTTTTCCAGCTTCCACTTTACAGTTCTGTTCTTAGCCTTCATCATCTCAATCTCTTCAACTCATGAGCAAATGGAGAAAAATCATTTGAACTGGGTGGATCATTTTTAGCCATCCAGATATAGCCCTAAAATCTACAGTCTATCCTTTAACAAACATTCTGAGATAAATGTGAGATAACTAAATATTTAAACTGAAAATAGATAAGCAGGTTTTATTGGGAATTAAAGAATAAGGGGTAACATTTTTAATTTAAACCAATAAAACCAATAAAACCAAACCAATAAAATCATGATCAACAACAGATTAAAAATACTTACAGAACAAATTATTTGATTGTAAGAACTATAATCATGGAAAACTTACAGAGAATCAGTTTAATAAAGTAACAATTTCACTCAATTTAAAAACCATTAAAAACCAAATAAAATGCATTAGTATTTTTTTATTATCCATATTTTCTATAATCAATTTGTGTCTGTTAAATAACACACTAGAATTTATATATGAATGTTTGTACTGCAAGATTTAAGCTCATTTGGCTAAATATCAACCATTTTATCAGATCAATAAAAAAAAAATGAATCATTCACACTAGATAATTAAAATATCAGACTTGCCACCACACAAGCACAGCATCAAGATATGACAAATGAAAATAGGAAATATGTCTAAACCTTCCCTGGTGGTTGAGAAACCAGATTGTTTAATAAATTCACAAAAACAGACACTTCAATAACAAGGGCGTGAATTAAAGATACCAGGTTAATTACTGTTATCTATCTCTGGTAAATTGCACAGCCATAAAACAAGCTATTAATTCATATTTAAACTGTGAGCACATTGATGTGAATTTAAATATTTTGGACACATTTCAGATCATTTTAAAACATTGTCAATGCACTGTAAAATGTGGCATTTAAAACAGATTCAAATGACAATATTTTTTATTAGTCCTGGAGGAACATTTGAACTTTTTACAACATTAAATGAATACATGCAAGTCTCTCTCATCCTTCTACTCCCTAACTGCAAATAACAGGACTCCACTTCAAAATAAAACATCACAGGAAAACAGGGAGAATCCTGAAAGGAGAACAGGCTGCTCAGCAAATCACTGCTTATTGCAAGCTACAACTTTAACAATCCAAATGTAACATACATCAATGAAAGCACAGCTGCTATTCCAAAAGATTTTTTTTAAACCAACAAAACCTCTGCAATAGATCTTTCACAAAATACACAGAAAAAAATACTGGAACATTTCTGATCTAAATATATATCCAAAACCAATTCGCAAAAATATAATTTTAAATAATTCTCTTACAAATTCTCATTCGGATTATTCAAGTTAAACCAACAAACTGAGAATATGTCACAGATCTATTTTGTTAGATTGAATTATTGAAATGATTATATAATGTTTAGAACTTCTTTTAAGACAGCTGAGTCAACATACAGGTAAAAAAAATAAAATCCTGGTTTGACTTGTTTAGCAGCTTTATTTGTGAAAAAATAAAAAAGCATTGGGCTACTGAAAACAGTGGATCACTGGTATACAATCAAACAATAGTTAGTAACTAGATCAATATGGCATTATGGCAAAAACAATACTCACTTAAAGTCATTTGTCTATATATTTTATCATATGCTATTATATTGTAACATTGTTGTACATGCTATATTAAATTGCACATACATGTAATATAATGTATTTAAAAAAACAGACATAATATAACTAATTAAAATATTTCACAAAGAATTCAACTCTGTAAAAATCATGTTTTCTTTTAATTGTTTCTATAAATTGTAAAGTCTGTTGACTCTGTTCAGCAAATGCAATATACCATAACAAACAAATCCAATTAAAAATATTAATTTATTTAGGATAATTTAGACTTTGATTTTTGACTCATTTTAGTCTCTTCTAAGAGAGAAAACTTTAGTAAACAACAAAATCATTGTATATCTTTTTTGGAAAATCTTCCAGGGAAAAAAAAGCATACCAATGTAAAGGAATTGCCAAACAACAAAACTAGTAGGCTATAATTAAAGCCAACAATTCTGTAAACAAGTCAAGGTATGAAAAATCTGATTAATAAATTAATAATAATGTTTATGTAAAATATTGCCACATACTCCAAAATGCCCTTTTCTTTGGGCCTTTAATGATATGATAAATTCCATTGACACCTAAACTCAGTTGTAATAATATACTTTTAAAAAGTAGGCTTTTATAAAGTATTTAACCAAAATATGAAAAAAAATATGTATATTAAAACAGCATCTGTGTCAATAAGCACACATTTAACTGCATTGTTCGATTTTTCAGGGAAATATTAATATCACACATCTCATTATTACACCGTATCCAAGTGAATACAAATAGTCACAACAGCAACAACAAACGTAAGTTATATGCCTACGATAACTGGGCATGGGAGACTAATAAACCATTCCTAACATATAACGCATACGCGCCTTATGTATGAGGATTATATGTCGACATAAATATGTCCAGATATCGCTTATATGTAACTTGGGCCGAGCCAGTTTGCTTCAGATTACGATTCGGATTCTAGAAGCACTCTAGAACTGCATGAAACGTTCCAGAACGAGCTTCACGCACGCACACACACACACGCGCGCGTTCTGCTCGTGCATGTTGGTTTCAGTCATGTTAGGTTGAGTCTAGCAGCAGCATGGCCGACTCTTCCAAATCAAAGACATGGCCATCTTGACTGCGCACTTTATGCAACACACACCCCGAGTTTACATGAGGCGCAAGATACCAGTATGATTGTGGTTTACGAAATAACTCCCTCACGCCTTTAAAACAATACTTATTTTTCGATTTGACGACTTGTCAGACGAGAAAACGCCGCAACAAGCGTGCACTTAATGTAAACTTTGTTTTTGTATAGGCTAAATGTAGTTTTACGTAAGCCCTTAAATCTCAAGGTTGTGGGGCTGTTCTCTAACCATTTCTATGCCGCCCTCCCGTGGAACACACACGCAGGGCCTATAGGGGAAATCACGTGGGCCACGGAAAGGCCTAAACACGCGCCATGAGGTCATGCACAATGATCTTGCTCTACAATTTACGTATCAGAAAAAAGGGCGTAATTTCTGATTTCAGTTATGAAATGATCATAACTTTATTGCCATGTTTGCATTCACACCTGTATATATTGCACATAGCCTAAAACGGTGTGTTTAAGCTTTTTGTGAGGGGAAAATGATAGCAGTCGGTGCTAGATAACGCAAAGAAACACCCAATATCAGTATTCCTTTTTTATAACCTAACATACATTCAGATAGTGCTTTACAGATCACTTAAAGACGTATTTTCAGTCAAGTGTGATAGCAGCATTGCATAAAATTGAATGCAAAATTATCACAAGCTCAAACCCTGCCAATAAGATAAACGGCCAAGAAAATAATTAGTAAATTACTTGAGAACATATAGCATACAAAAACATCTCAAATTAAATTTCAATTTCGCCCTACACATCACAGCTTCACAACCAACTTCCAAATACAGCAGACTTCATGCTTTGCATTGCAAAAGAAAATAAAGACAATTTATTACCTTAGTTTTTTAGGAACTGAGTAGTCGACTTCGATCACTTTCCCATGTAATTCAACTTTCCCTGGGAGGAAAAAAAAGAACAGATGATCACAATTACAATCCTTCAGTGTATTATCGACACAGCTGATTTATTTCAGCTTTTTTATTAGGCTATTTCTGTAAAACAACAAACAACCGTGCGTGAAACGTAAATACGTGGGATACAATCACACGTGCAAGTGTTTATTAGCTAATGTAACGTTACGTCGGCGACGTGAGTGGGTTTTATCATGTCTACATGTAAGATGTAATGTTGACCACATTTCCTAAAATGCCTGATGATATTATGCGAAATGCTTGAGCCGATACGATAAGAATGGGCAGCCATGCTTTCCACTCCCACTAACCACATACAAGCAAAGAGGGGAGTTTGAAGAATGGGAGGTTTAAGGATAAGACTCTTCTGCCTAAATTTGTCCTGTTTCTTCGAGTGGGTTTGGATGTGTAGCCTACTTTTCTGTTGCATTCACGAAGACTCGCGAGCGTGCAAAGAGAATATAACGTTAGAGGTGTTGTGCATCTGTTAGTGGCCTGGCGCAGCACAAAAATTGGCATCTCACCTCCGTCCCCCCAGCTACCTGTTTATTAGCACTTTCCTCCAGACCCCCATCACCCACCTTCAAGACACCTCGTAAAAACATACCTGGACACCATAGGAACATGCATGTGACGCCTTCTCCTCGCTCAGTTCGCTCGCTTCTTTTCAATAAAATCAAGACAAAAAATAACTGAAAAATAATTATGCCTTCCACCCGAGCATCAGACCCATCCGTTACATTCCTGTGGGCCAACGGCTGAGAAATAGCACGCGTTTAGTACCCCGTCTTGTCGAAACGAGCGTGCATTTTGAAGAATTATATCATAAATCCAACTTGTATCGCTTATTGGAAGCGCGCGCGAGTGTGATTGAGCTCGCGGGCGTTCATTCGCGCACTGGTCCGCTCGGGTAAAGAAGAACTGGAGCAGTGCGCGGTTGATGCGCGAGCGATACTTTTTCTTTCCTCTTCTAAGAAAGTATTATACGGTGTCACTCCCAGATATATATGAACATGCCCGTGACTTTCCGCGATGTGAAAAACGAACTTACCGGACAGAGTCTCGATGGCTTTAATCGCCCAGTTCTGGTCGGGGAAATCCACGAAGGCATAGCCGGATTTGAGCAGGACCTGATCGGTCACGGGTAGCTTCCTCTCGCCGAAGAGCTGCTTCAGGTCCTCCACGGTCACCGAAGGACTCAGATTCCCCACATAGAGTTTGTTCATGGTCTATACGAAAATATTAACGTCCAAATATATCGGCGTGTGCGCGCGTGCAATGGGTTGCTCGAAGTAAGGAAAACCAAGATAAAATAAAATAGAAAAAAATAAAATAAAAAAATAAATGTGCTGAAAATCAGCAGTCACCCCCCAGATGCAGCCGGACCCCCCGCTACATATACACAACTATGTTCCTGCTCAAACTCTTTTACTGGGATTGAAAAAAAAGTGTCGTTGCGACGTTACCCTTTTGGCAACAAGCGCCGCCTCTAAATAAAAGCGCTCTTAAATATCACAAAATTACTTTTGAGGTGTTTATGGACTTTCTAGTGTTCAATTTGCCTACATAAATCATCGGATAAGGCATAATGATGAGACTCGTGAGCAACACAGGAGGGTTTAGTTTATTTAAATCCACTTACAGAATGTCTGTTCAAGTCACTAGTGACAAGTAATCTACAGCCCTTAAGCTTGTGTTAATAAACGGATGTAGCCTACGTGTATTTCAATAATTCCGAGGTTACTTACATTTACAGTCGTGACTGACAGCTTGATTGACATCTTTAGGGTGTTGTGGAATGATGGCCGTTCCTTGGTCCCTTGAGAGAATAACTCGTTTGTTTTATATTGCTTTACACTTTTCGAGTTTGATTATAAATTTCATCTACAATTAATAATTAGGACTGTAAACACAGACTGCAAAGAGAATAGCAGCTGGAAAATGGGAACGCCCACGTCAACGGAAAAGAAAGAGGAATGTGAAGAAACCTTATGGAATTATGTTTTAGGGGGATCATGCTCTTTATATATGAAAGCAATGAATTGATTCCACATACGTAGACTGTGCAAATGCCTATCCGAAATGATAACGTTTGAGAAAATGTTTTCATCATGCCATTCCCGTGTGTTCTTGTTAGCCCCGTATATGCTGATTTCTATGTCCAAAGATCAGCGATCAGTGTTTCATTCAGCACTTAGATCTCCAAATCAGACCCTGCGACAATATAATTGTCCAAATGCAGTACTGCCATAGATCAAATGTCCTTATCTTTACTACCATAATACTGTAACATTGAACCAAATTGACAACAGATACTGAGTTTGTTGTGCCTAGTGACACTGATTCCAGGTACGGTAAAAGAAAGGAACATCAGATTGGTCAAGTAATGCAGACACCCACACCGGGTCCAAATTAATGCTAAATCCATGAATACTCCAAACTACATTTTTTACACATGCTGGAGAAATATTTCAGTTGATACTATTATTAACAATATATTCTCTGAGGTAACTAGACTCAAATTGGAACAGGGCTCTTTAAGGAACTGGTGCTAGTGTTCCTATTCAATAAACCTATTAATTTCTCAACAGTTTAAGGCAAATGCCTCAAGAGAATATTTGTATGCATTACATCAGAAGGCTGTCCATAACTCCATAATGAAATCACCTCCCTTTTCTGATTCTGAACTCCAAGGCTTGTAGCTTTTCTCAATTTAAATTCAATCATTTAGGTATAAAATCATACATATTTCATGTTTTGAATGATCCAAGCATAAACTCACACCAAGTGGGTATAAAGCATTTTATTGCAAGACCACCGCTAAGCTTAAAATGCATAAAACAAATGAGGTGTGAGTCAGACACTATCATATTATAAAATAAACAAATCCTGCATCAGATCAGAAATGGAAAAAGAAAAAAAAAACACTGCAAAAATATTCATCCAACTACTGAAACATCCAGACTGGCCAAAGACGCATGATACCTTTAGGCAAGAAATCGAAGGGATTGAGTTTAAAGTACATCCAAACTCATGCCACCAGAAATAAACATCTACGTCAACAATGGCATTGTAATCATAGTCTTCAGGAAGGGTGAAAAGCATTGAACTTCACTTCAGTAATGACCTGTAAAAACAAATATAAAGGATTTGTTTGCTTTCACATGCGTACACAAATCACTAGAGAACTAACACAGTTTTGAGATTACACTCTCAAACCATAAAGCCAGGTAAACAATACAAAGGACTATCATTCAAGTTTATTGTGGTTGGTTTTGTGCAGTACTTACGGGGAGAGTAGGAACGAGAGCGTGATCGTGACCTGTACGGTCCTCGGCTGTAGTAGGGAGAAGGGGATCTTCTCCTGTGAACAGAAAGCTGGGATTTAATGAAAACACCAGCAGTTACAGCTCATAACAAAGAGGCGACATTCAAACTGTAACATACTAAACCATTAAAGAAAAATAATGATTTCCATTACACGAAAAAAATTCAAACCGAACAATTCCTTTGACCAATTTTCCTACCGACAAAATTCACGCCGGCACGGCCACAACGTTGCGTAACCCCAAATGGGAAGCATAATGAAAGGGGAACCAAACTGTGCTACTCATTAAATCATAGGAGAGTAGCGCTACTCACTCGCTACTCTCCTATGATTTAAAGCGACACTTCCGGTTTTCTTCCCACCGGATCCATTTCAAAATGACAGCTGGGCGAAATCAGCGTATAACATCGTTGCAAGACCTAGTGTAAAGCATTTTGCATTTCTCCCTTATTAACCGTAGATCTCTATTAGATCAAACAGCGCTGACGTGGATACCAAGAGAAACACTGTCCCGTGAATGAACTAGAAATACTTAACGTCCACAGACAAGCAACATTCACCATGGATTTAATATAGTAACACTGTAACCAGTTTGGCTGGAAGAGTGAAAACGTTTTCAAGTAGGGATCGACCGATATGGATTTTTTAGTGCCGATACCGATACCGATTTTTTCCCCATCAGCCTTAGCCGATACCGATACGGGCTGCCGATTTTCTTGAGCCGATATTTGGAGCCGATACATTTTACTCC
>JAOTRC010000043.1:20810974-20821377 GCA_027497675.1 Cyprinella lutrensis
ACCAGAAACTGTCTGGTTACTGATATTCTTCTAAATATCAGAAAATCGGCTGGATGGATTCGAAAACAGTAAAACTCAACTGTTTAACTCTGGGGGAGTAAACGGTAAAACTCGACTGTTTAACTTTGGGGGAGTTGTAAAATGAGCCTATTTCCAAAAAATGTTGAGTATCCCTTTAAAAGAGTTTAAATATTAGCATTTTTCTCTCACGTACCCATCATTTCAATTCAGAAGACATTGATTCACCCACTGGGGTCATATGGATTGCCGCCACGATCGCTGTGTTTGGTTTTTCGAGCGTCAACCGAGAGGCAGCCATTCACTTGCATTATATGGACTCAAAGATTGATTATTTTCTTAAAAATCGTAATTTGTGTTTATCTGAAGAAAGAAAGTCATGTTCATCAGGGATGGCATAACGGTGATTAAATGATGAGAGAATTTTTAGTTTTGGGTGAACTATCCCTTTAAGGGTAAAGAAGAAAAAAAAATCTTTTGAGACAAGCGTTTGATTTGGAATATGAATGGAACAATTTGTCTCCAGCTAGCTAAAAATCTAAAAGCAAATTTTAGAATATCTAAGGATTTCACTGTCATACTGCTACAACAGATCAGGAAAGAAAGTGACTTTGTGCACTTCATTGTAACCCAAATAGCCATTTTATCCATCACCATTACTGTTAGCCGTCATGTTGTGGATCAAGAGTGGGATTGAGAAACAATCATGTGGGCTAAATGTCAACATGGGATTGTGGAGAGACAATGGAGATGGAAAACTTTCGAGTAGGGATTATTATGAAAAATATTCGCTTTACGTTTGAGAAATCTTTCAATAAAAGAGATGCATGACGTTTCCAAACCACGACATTCCCACTGAATGTTTGGGATGGTAAATGTCCCTTTGTACCCTCATTGACTCTCCACATGTACGGGCAGGTCAGGAGGTAATTCATCTGCCGTTAGATGGGATTACTGAGTGCTTCAAGTTAAACGCTTGGGATAAACACACTTCTCTGCTCCTGCTCTCTGATCTCTCTGTTGCAAAATGTGTTACCGTGTACAAGGGAGGTATTTAGCAGCATACTGTGAACTCACTCATTAGCACAGTGGGGCTTCTCTGGTGAGGCTGAATGTAAACACACAGATAAACAAATGAGCCTTGGTATTAAAGTGCAATCAACAAATGCGTGCACATTGAAATGGAACTACAGCTCTCTTTTTTTTAGTACACAGCCGAACATGTTAATTGTGTGGTTATTACGTTATGTAATTGCTGAATAATAAAATCAGGCCATGCAAAGCTACTATTTTGTTTTTCATAAAGAGGGGAAAAAACCCGCTGATGGAAAAAAAAACCTCCTATCTCATTTCCTTAACAGTGTTATCAATCTTCCTTATTTCTGTCAGGTATCAATGCTTAAACAAATTCATAGCTGATACATGAAATGTAAACACTTTCACCTTGAGGGCTGAAAATGACAGTCTGTTACTCAGTTATATCTCACAATCTGAAGACTTCAGAAAGTCAGAAGAACTAGAGTTAGATGTAAACATGACAACAAAAGTGCTGATAAGAGTTTTAAATTGGTATGGTGGAGAACAAGATTTCAAGACTTACATAACCAAGTGCACCAACATGTGGAAGGTGAGGTTTTTTTTTTCACTGTAGTGATGTTTTTAATATTTCTATTCATATTCCATATACACGTCTGCGGTGAACTTAGCTCAAACAGAGGATCTTAAAGTTTTACGCTATTATTGTCACTCTCCTGTTCGAACTCGTTCATCAAATTGAATTAATCTTTTTCCGAGTCATTTGGTTCATTCGACGAACGAAACGAACAAATTGACTCGGAAAAAGATTCGTTCATTCGTTTTGATGAAGGTGTTCGAACATGAGTCACCAACGCGCATCGCAGTATAGAGCAAGGTGAGCGTTTGGGCTTTTTTTTAAATGAGTGATCGTTTCGGTTGATAAGACCCTTATTCATCGTCTGGAATCGTTTTGAGCCCCTTGAACAGTTTGCACTAAAACTGTCTTTTGGACCATGAACCGTTTGGTTCCTACTTAAGCGCATTATATGGAGAAAAATGCTGAAATGTTTTCATCAAAAACATTAATTTCTTTTTGACTGAGGAAAGACATAGACATCTTGGATGACATGGGGGTGAGTAAATCATCAGCAAAAGTTTTTTGAAAAATCCTTTTTTGCTTAAATTATGCATCAGTAAATTAAAATAACTAAATGCTTTAGACGTATTTTTCATTGTTTGTTTGTAGTTTCCTACTGTTAATAAATGGAACCTTAATCAACATTAAAAAAATCTCCAGCACATGTCGATATGCTTGACTCCTTTAGAAATAATCAAGCACTACCAGAACTATTTTCAGACAAGACTGTTTTACAAACTATTCTGGAACTACGTTCAATCTTTTTGCAGTTGCTCCATCTAGTGGCAACCCATTTTATTTTCACGGCACAGGCATAAAAACAAGACAGATAAGTATCAAACTAGATTTATTATATACAGTAGTAAATGGCCAACACCCGATCCTCCGTTCTCCCGAACACCACTGCCATTCCCATTACAATTCTCACATATGTTGAGTTGACTGTGGAGCTGCTATTTCACCAGGATAGTGTTTAATACTTTTGATATGCCCGAGAGGCTAAATATGAGGGATGTTACAATATTAGGTATTTGTAAATGGCAAAAAGTACGACAATAAAAACAAGGGGAACACTTCATTTGTAGATCATGAAATCCAAACTTAGCAGACAGCAAACTTTTAAAGACATACTCAAAGCTTTTAAAATTAAAAAAAATATCTACTGGAATACAATCCATGATCTAGCTTCATCAAACCTGAGGTGTCCGAAACAATGCTGCAATGTCGACGTTTGAAATTGTCCATAAAAAGGGAGTCTTCAGAGTAGTTTACTGCGATTAAAGAAAATCTGAGACCATAGAAATTAGTCACAAACATCCTTTCACAAAACATCCCTCCTTGTATATAAAAAAAAATAGATGGGGAGGTGCAACATACATACATAATACAAAAAAAAGAAATATATGTAATACGCATACAATAAACTCTAAAGGTGGGGGAGAAACAACATTAGAAACTGATTTCCAATACGGTTCAGAGAGAAAATTGCAAAAATGGAAATTAGGTTTTTGGATGATTAAAAAGTGAGAGAGAGAAAAAAAAACTATTAACTTAAACATTAGATTTCCAAAACCTTTACCATTTCAGCCCTGAACTGCAGTGGAAGTGAAGAGCACACAAAAAACATCACCCACACGTGCCCCATCTTTAGCACGTCCCTCCCGTCTGCTGCTGGAATACATCAATAGTGTCTTCATCCTCCATTTCCAGCTGGAAATTCACATGACAAAAAGATTGACAAACATTTTAATCTGAGCTTATTTGTGTCTGAGCTCTAGGTTTTCAAATACACCTTCGATGACTAAAACAAAATTAAATGTTTGGTTGATTTTACGAATTGATTAAACTTGTTCTACATCCTTAAAGGCATTTGGAGTCAATTAACACAACTGAAATGAAAAGTCACCATAGCAAGAGAAGATTTGTTTCTTAACCAGTTACTTCTTGAGCTGCTCAAAACAAAAAGCTTAAGGACAAACCTGTGCAGGTGTGTCGGTCTCATTGATTGGCTGACCATCAAACCTGAATCGTATTTGCCGTATGGATAAACCCTGAAAAAAAAAAATTCAAGCTATAGTCCAGCTCATTAAAGTAGTTCAATGCTTCAGGATCACTGGAGCTCAAGCTGATGTCTCACCTGTCTTTCGCAGTATGCCTTCATCAGTTTGCTAAGGGGGGTGTGCCTTTTGATTTTAAACTGGACCACGGATCCATCCTGACCTGCCACTTTCAAATTGATGTGGTCATTTTCAGTCTTCACGCCCTCCTGAAAAATATGTAGAGCAAAATATACCGATAAAAGAGAGATTAATAAACATGCAGGGTGTTGTTTTAATCACACATAAGGACACAAACACATCAGAAGAGTAATTTGCGCTAAAGCCACATTCATTGTCCATCACATGCAGCCGCTCTACTGAATATTTAGATGTTCCTGTAATACGGAAAAACACGATTTGGGATGTTAATAACGCGATAGACAGCAAGACTTGAGTCTAAAATATGAATTAGTAAAAGCACTACTAAAATAGAACTGCAACCTGCGCGAGAATACAGACAGGGTTAACGTTACCATTTCAGTGCAACTGCGTTTGGCGCAAAGTTGAATCAACTATCCGCCATGAAAGAAAGCCAATCTGAGCATCTTGTTGATGCTGAAATGAAGCAAAATACTGCCGATTTGACTATAAGCGACGAGAATTGTTATGGTTGTCCGTGTAATTGGATGGATGGCTGAATTAAATGGCCACATGTGGAAAATGCGCAAAATCTTTGTTGAAAACCTCTTTGTTTCCCTTCTAACCACATAAGTGCAGGTCCCATACAATCTACATTCATGCACTATAATCACATCAAAATACTCCTCTCCGTGCTACTGGAGCTCAGAACACAGAGACATGCATGTACCTTTGGTTTCTCTTCTGACATTTTTGTAGAAATGTAGGATTTTCCTGATATTGTGGATGTGACGGTAACACGAGAGCGCTACAACCCGCTTCTGTCCTCCCCGCGCTCAGCAAGAACGCGCAAACTGGATTCGCCCATATGATTGGACCAGGTAAAACCACGTGTTTCCCGCAGGCCCGAGAACGCGCAAAATCAGCTCGTCTATTTTATTGGACAGTATGAAACCACGTGACCAATCCTCGTGTTCCGCTCTGCTTGAGGTCTTGAGGCCAAAAACATTTTTTTAAATATAGTGTGCCCATTAATTTTGCTCAATGAAAAATGTTACATTATTATTTTTAGTGTGTCAGGTATAAAAACTGAAAACAAAAATTAAACATTATATGTGTGTGTGTGTGTGCTTAACATGCTTGCTTTCTTTAAAACTTCAATAAACTTAAACTACCACAAAAAATATGCCACTTGAAAATTACTCTAGTCATTATTTAGGTTAAAACTATATTTAAAATCTATTTGAATGATGAATAACCTTATTGCAAAAAAAAAAAATAGTTTCAGAGCTGAAACTTGCAATAATTTACATTAATAATTACCTTTTTCTTGTTTGTCTAACAACAGATCAATACTTCCTAATAATCTACAATAAACAATATACACTATTCACTTTTAATCCAAGTTTATTTGGCTTTGTAAATTGCACTGATAAATCAACCATTTGGTAATTACAAAGAGCTAGTGATTAAAACATTGACAAACATAAAACCCTGTTATATTGAAATATCTATTTATCATTTATGCAAGGCAAGTGTTTAATCTGATTAAAAAGCTACAGTAAATTACATGTACAGCTAACCAAAAATCAGATTTGGCACAAAACACTCAATTATCAACACATCTTGCTGAATTTATTTTGTCACTTATTTAGATTCGCAAAAAGTCATCAGGGTACTACATTTACAAAGCTCTTTACAATACAATGTCTAAATTATGGTTTGTGTGCAGATTTGTTAAAAATCCAGGTATAATGGCAACCAGGTATGCTTGTGTGGCCAGCTGGCAACTAGTACAATCAAATAAAAATGGAGTGCTGGATATGCAAGGAAATGTGTTCATTTTTTGTGAGGTATAAGAAAAGTCATCACATGTTTCTTAGCTGTTCTCAAATCTGGAGTACTGGTTATCCTTTGTCAAACCTGAAACAGAGTAAGTAAAGTTCAAACACTCAAACACAGATCATTTATAAGTTGACTATAGAGGATACTTATATTTATTTTATACCTAATTTATAATGAAAGGAAAATCTTACCATATTTCAATCGCATTTCATCATGTCTCTGCCTCATCTCTGCTTTCCTGCAAAAAAAAAAAAAAATGTTTTTCTTAAACACTATTTCATCAAGACAAGACTCAATGCTCTTCACATTTATTAACAAACTCAAATGTGTGGAATTAATTTTCGCAAAACAAATCATACCTCTCCTCTTTGCGAAAACTTCTCAGATGAGCTTGTCTCTCCATTCGCTCATCATTCCTCTTAGACCTTTCAGATTATTAGGATAAATGTTTAAGTCATTATGTCCTTCAATGTACTGGCCATTATTTGTTTATTATTAATAGCAGTAACACACACACATACAACTATTCAGCCAATCCCATGACAGCAACTCACTGTTTGTATTTAAATAGGCAAATGCTTAAGAGATACAACTGAATATCATTATTGCAGTGATTATGTTTCTAACATGTAATGTGTATGGCAACAGTTCTTCTAACCCTAATTAATGGAGTGGTTAGCCTTTCATTTATTAAAAAACAAAAGGTAGTAAGACACATCATGGCCATATTCCAGGATGACAATGTCACGATTTAACAGGCTCAAACGATCAAAGAATGGTTGGGAGGGATGAGAGCATGAAGATTAACTTTCACACACCTCTGGCACCTCTAGTCCAGACCTAAAATTCAATGCAAGTCTTTGGGATGTACTGAAGTACACTTTAGTGCTGGACGCTTCCATTGTCAATTCAAGATCAATTCAAGAACAAAAATTGATGCACCTCTTGATGGAAATAAATGTGATGTAAATTTTCATGTTATCACTGATTTCCTATTGACACACTACAGCAAAAATATATAATAACTGTCTGGCTTTAACCTTTTTTTTTGGTGAAAACCCTAATGTGCCTATAAGACTTTTGCACCCCTATATTGCCTTCCCATATTAAAAGCTTTAATCACAAGAACTGGTTTTCCTCTTACCCGATGTTTTCACATTTACAGCAGCAGAAGCAGCAGACGAATATGGCGACGAGGATCACCCCGGCGATCACAGAGATGGTAATGATGAGAGTCTGGAAATTCACTGTGATTCATACAACACAGAATTGATGTGAACATTCCTGTCCACAACTTGTGCTCAAAAACAGGCAGTAAGGTTAAACTACCCTTGACTCATTTTAAAAGAGTTCAAAGTAATAAAATGACAATCAAGAATGTAATTAAGTTAAAGCTACTGTGAACTATGGACTAAGAATGTGGCGAATAAAGTTCTAGTTTTTACAGTTCAGCATACACGTTTATATTCCGCATGCAGAATGGAAGATCATTTTTTACTTATGTTTTATGGGACAGGACTAAAATAATTTGAAGCAATTTGACATCAGATATAGGCTATATATTCAACAATACACAATATTAGATAAATGTGCACAAATTATACTGTTCAAACCTGCTCCTTATTTAAAACACAAAGGGAATGTAAACTGATGAGAAATGGGAAATGTAAACTGTGCATGCTTATAAAAAAAATTCACATAATACATCCATTAAGAAAGTAAAGCAATGACAAGATGTTTCTCGCTATATGTGAATATCGGTCTTACTCCAGCACATTCCCCATCGTGCATCTGAGAGAGGACAGACACTATGAGATGGTAGAACGCTCTTCACTGGATAGTCGATGCATTTCTGGCTTGAGATGCACCACAAACACTGAAGAAAAGATAACATACACAGCTATTATACATTTATGTCACAGAACAGTTTTTCACCAATTTTTGCTGTCTATATAACACATTCTAAGGGGTTTGGAAGTGTCATCAGTAGCTAAATAACAGATTATATACACACTGACAAATCCTACCGATACAATCTTCAGACAATCTTCACAAGTTGTGTTGGATTTTATAGTGCAGTCTGTGAAAAGAAGGCAGTTTTAGGGACAAATCTGACATCAATGTTACAGCTGATTTGAACTATAGTTTAATAAATTAAATCTAAAACAATGAATGTCAATAAAACATATTTTCTTCAAGCAGTTATATAAAATATTCTCCCTGACCATAGTTTTCCATCATGTGAAAACAGGTCACTCTCCCTGCCTTTACGTAATGATCGGATCAAATTCATAAAAGCATCAACAAAACATGTTTTGAACCAATTTAGTCGTAATTAGGCCACAAAAATCTATCAGTAGCTAAAACTGGCTTGGTCCCGATGTTTTACTAAGCCTGGGTCATATGATCAGCTGCTCAAAGTCACATTTGCAACAGTGGTTGTATTATACGTGACTTATTAAGACGTTACAATTTCCAAGAAAATAGACGATGTAGAACGATTAATTCGGGTAGACAAACAAACTGCAAAAACATAGTCTTCGTTTGAAAACCTACAAACTCATCATGGGCATCATGCGCGCAAACCGAAACGAACCAAGCTGATTCCCAAAAATAGTTAAATATTTAAGTAACAGTTTAGCCATTGTTGTGTTACCGTGCCTAACTTATGGTTAAAAAGATTGTAAACAAACAGCACTGTGGCCGAAACTTACTTGTTACTGGACTTGCCGTCTGTGCAAAAACAACAGCAAAACTGAAGACAAACAAAACAAAAGTAAGTAAAAAAGTCCGAGTTTTGATCATTTTGGCAAAGGCACTAAGGCAGCGGATCTGTGTGTTTCAGCCCTGGTTGGTCGTGTGATTTCTGGAAGGAAGGATTGAACGTCGTCTTTTCAAGAACCTCCCAGTTTCGAAAAGCGGTTTATGGTTAAGCAGGGTTTATTTGAGGCACTCACTGATTTATAAGTTTATTTTCTGACAAAATAATTCATTTTTTTTAATTACATTTTGGCTTCTTAAAATTATTTAGACAATTAGCCTAATACTTAAACACATCAATTATTATTTATCAGAATAAAATGTGTTTAAATACACATTCTGATCTGTTGTTTTTTTAATGGCTAACATTTGTAAAACAATACAATAATAAAAATTAAGATAAATAAATAAATCAGTCTGTCTCTCTTCTAAATTCAAATTCAGATTGTTATGATCTATCCTTTCATCCATCCATCCATCCATCCATCCATCCATCCATCTATCTATCTATCTATCTATCTATCTGTTCAGTGTTCTCTATAGCAGGAAGCATCCCTGAAAATGCATCCCTGTCTGCACCTCAGTGATGAGCGCTGGCACTAAAGAATTGGGGCGGACCCGTCATCTGGGACACTTCAGCCTTGCTTCATTCTGCAGTGTTTCGTGTGCCAGCATCATATAATATATAATATACATTATATTATAACAGATATATTATAACAGATACTAACAGATATAAACTAACACAACCTAAAAAATACAACCAAAATATTCTTATTGCAAGGGAATCTTGGGAAAGGTAATGAATGCGTGTTGCAGTTTTTTCATTATTTTATATCACACACTGTGGAAATGCGAAGAACAAAGGAAAATGTAAGGTAATTCGATGACTTTTAAATAATACACCATATCTGGAACTGAAATAATTTATTAAGCATTTTGTAAATCCAGTTACAAAAAAACAAAACAACCTTTGATTTCCATCCTCTACACACAAGCTTGAAATATTTCGACTCTAAACTAATGACGATGACTGTGGAATTGAACTGACCAGCAGCTCAACAGATTTATTAATGGAGCAATAATGAACAGAACTTTGAATGAGGCCATGGTACCTCTGATACCACAGTGTCATCCTTCATTCACACTATCACTGTGTGTTACATCACTGATGTAGTAGTCTGTACATGACATGCCATCAACAAAACATCATCCATACAACAACACTAACACTGAATAAATACCCAGCCCACCCATAATTATTCACTCTCTTTTAGGCACACAAAAACATCCTTCAGTTAAGTATGCAGGCTTCCTTTCAAACATTTTTAACCATCATAGAAAAAAATAAAACGTCCAGATGATGTCTTAAAAAAGGACTGATGTATGAACTAAAATGGATTTTCTTTTCTTGAAAGAATAGATTTACAACTGACCTACTGTGTAAAATACTGTGTGGAAAAACTGCTTGTTTTTACTGTTTTTACTGTGTTTTTACTGCAAAATAAATATCAGTACAGTGGTATTCGACATATTTCCTGTCAAATCTTTTGCTGCTATAACACCCAGAACACTGCACTGAAATGTTGAGATATTGCTTATCTTTATACTGTACCTGAGCTTAACCCAGAACGGGCCATTCACCCAGAATGCATTTTTCTATTGTTATGTCAACATGCACTAACTAGGCTGTAGACTGTTTGACCGTTGTGCATATCTGACCATGGAAACCGTACATTAAAGCGGGCTCAATTTTTATGATAGCAGATTATTGCAGAAGCACTTAAAAGTCTCTTCTTTAAAAACAGACCAAACTTTGGTTAGTATGAACTAGGGGTGGGCGATATAGAAAAAATATCATATCACGATTTATTTTAGGAAAATCACGATCACGATTTTTATCACGATTCTTTGTCAAGTTGGTTTTAATATTTTGCAAGTGGCTGTTC
>JAOTRC010000043.1:20821477-20841397 GCA_027497675.1 Cyprinella lutrensis
AGTGTCCCATGCCTATTCATTAACGTGTGATGTGTAGGCTACGTCGCGTTGTACAGTTGAGACGGGGCGCCAGAACTAAACTGATAGAATGCACTGTTACACGATACTACGATACTTCTTCAAAAGCAGATCGTGGAGACATTTTAATCGTCCACGATTAAAAATCGTCATATCGCACACCCCTAGTATGAACCTACAACCATCATGAACTACAACCATTTATTTTCACATAAGGATGATAGTTTCAGTTTGATGCTTTAAATAAGTCTCTAGTCTAGACCTTGAATTGTTTTTTTTTTTATCCCACTGCCCTGCTTATTGCGTCTTTTAAGGGCCAAGCACATTGATCTAGTGCGTTTACGATGGAAAAGCAGCTCAGTGGAATTCAAAAACACATTTTGCGTGAATGGCCCCTTATGCACAAGAAATAAGAGAAGGCATAAATGAAAATGGCAAGACAAAGGCAGAAAACCCTTTCCTCATTCTTTCAACCCGAGGAACCTGAGTGAAGGTTCAGTAACAGATAAGCAGTAACACAGAAAGCAATCTAAATGACGCAAATCTGCACAGACCAGCCCTTGTGCGGAGTAAGGCAAACGGACAAGTTTTAACATGGCTGTTGACACTTTCAATGTGTGCAATCCCTTCAGGCTATGAGTCTTTAGGAGCTCTCAACAAAACACTGTTTTGTTTGTAACATTTAACACCCTGTTTGGATCTTTTCACTTCAAAGAGTGTTCCAACCTGAAAATGGCCAAAATCAGAAAACCAGAAAGGAGCATGTTAAAGCATTCAGCACTTTGAGGTATTGGCGATGAACATTTGCTGGTTAACTAGCATTGCACCACGTACTAACCAGACGTGATGGGATAAAGGAACAAGTTCTAAACTCAGCTGTGGTGATTTACAGGACATTCTGTTGAAATCTCATTGGTCCAACTCCACGTAACTGTATATTAATCATTAAATATGATACGTTATTAGAGGGGTGGTCTTCTCACTGGTTCCTGTATCAACATCTTATATTCGCCAATCCGCAACCCCGCTGTTAAGTTCCTTTTTCCATCAATGAGAAGGAAATCTCTAGCGTCTTGACAGTGATTGGTCAGTACTCATCACCTGATCCAGTTGCTCCCAAAGCTGGCCACTGATCTGACGCTGCATCGCTTCTTAACTATCATGTTGATGTAGGCTTTCATTATTTTGGTGATCTCTCCAACCTGAAACAAGCCACAGTTTATACACAGTGAACACTTCTATTCAATTGTACGTTGATTATGTATTCTTACAGGGACAGTTCACCCAAAAATGTAAATTCTGTCATCATTATTTGCGCCAAAACTCATAAGACATATCTTTGAAAACCAAACTTTGAAGATTCAAAAAAACTCATGAAGCAATTAGTGGTTTAATACTAGTACATGCATACAGTGCATTAAATATGGTTAACGGAAGTTCAAACACACTTCATAACCCGACAAAAACAAACCTCAATAGTTCTTGTGCATCAAGCAATAATGTTTGAGATTCTGTTTACCATATTTGATGTGTTGATCAATATTTATATGTGAATATAAGTCTACATTAAAGCTGTTCTTACAGTAATTATCTCTATTCAGAAGACTTGGATTAAAATTCTCAATTCATAAAGATGTAGTTTAGGAAGTTATGAAGCATCAACGTTTTCGTGTAATGACTTTTTATGAATGAATTTCTCAGGTTTCATTTAAAATATCTTCCTTTGTGTTTTGAAGATGACGTCTTACGGCTTTGGAAAGACATGGATGAGTACATGATGACATCTTTGGGTGAACTATCCATTTAAAATGACATTTGATTACCTGAGGTGTCTCAAAAAACATGTCTCTCCCATCCACTGTGATCTTGTATGTGCTGGCAAGAGGAGCTCCGAAGAAGACAATGTGTTCGTAGGGGAAAGTCTCCAGAGGTTTGGCCTCTCCTCTCTTATACACGGACACGTTCTCGGCACTCACGCTCAGCCAGAGGTCATGAGGGAAACCACCTTCTTTACACTGCACACAGAATCACAGCGAATTTCAGATTAGACTATAAACAAATTCTCCAGATACTATCTGGGTGTGAGATAGTAAAGCAACCACCCAGAACATCCATAGAATACCTTTGCAAATGCATAACACACCATTTACCATTCATACACCAGTCAACTTTTCCTCAAAAAAGCACTAATCTATTTGTTGATAAAGTTACGTGATGTGAAGGCCAAGTGTGGTAACCCATACTAGGAATTTGTCTTCTGCATTTAACCCATCCAAGTTAGTGCACACACATTAAAAGTGAGCAGTGAACACACTCTCTAACCATTAGGACATGACTGCCAATGAGAAAACATGGCTAGTGACTGGCGCTAAAAGGTTAAAGCTCTATCACGTTTAAAAATAATGTTCTAATACACTAAACCCTACCCTAAACTAATAGAGGTAATAAAAGCAAACAATAAGATAAAAATGCATTTGCTGAAGCAACCATGCCATTTTAGCTTGCTTCTATAAGTCTTTCGGCTCTTTTATCGTTACTCGTGTTACATGGGTACCCGAGAACTGTGCATTAACGAGTGCAATGTTGATTCAGGGGAGCTACCGAGCAAATTTCCAAGAAAAGTCATCAATATGGAGCTGGTTATGTTAAGTACATGTCAAAATGTTAAAAGTGCTCTGAGGTCATTGCATAGTATTGTGCAAGGAATCATGCAAAATAAGACTTTATTAATCCAAAGTCTAATTACTTGTGTGAAAAGTATTAAAAGTTGTTGGTGCTTTACTGGCACGAGGGAATTTTATGTTTAGTTACGTTTTTGCATGACACGATGTTCAATCAAACCCATGTTGTAGTCATCTTTTGTTTCATCCTAAGTGCTTACCTCCACATCAAACAGCGTAGATCCATACCCAGGCCATTCTTTGATGATGTTCATATATTTGAGCATGGCTTGGTGTTGGTCCAGACCATGCAGTCGACTCCATTTCTCCATAATACTGGCCCTGGTGGCTGAGGTCTCTTCTTTGATCCACATTTCCAGCATTTGTTCCTCCTGCATGCTGCGCTGTTTCTTCATAGTGCCCGTCTTGAGTCCACGCCTTAGCGTGCCGTCCAGGAAACTCGTCCTCCTCCTTTCTAGGGTCTGTCCCGGTCCAGCTGCTCCTCCTACTTTGGTGAACTGAAGTATGCGGTTGCGCAGACGGCCAGTGGGGTAGACGCTGTCCAAGCTCCAGTTGACCCGAGACACGTCCCCAGACAGGTACTGCAGACGTAAAGCAGCCAGGTGCTGAAGGGTGTCCTCGTGGGCAGGAAAGTGACCGCTTATTAAACTTTCATGAGCCTGGAGAGATGAATGAGAACAAAACTCACGTCTAAGTTCTTTTGAAAAATGTATAATAAAATGGGGTTGGGTTTGTGCTTCAAAAAAAGATAACGATATCTGCCAATGGATTAAGAAAAATAAACTTAATTCAAGTTTTTAATTTTTTTTTTACTCCACTGGAAGGTTGTTTTCAGTGCTGGGTAGTAACTGATTACATGTAATCTGGATTACATAATCAGATTGCAAAAATGAAGTACTTTTAAATTAAACTCACAAACCCCAGTCTGGGAAACCCTGATGTTATGTAATATGTAATGCATTTCATGCTGTTGACAACAAAGAATGGTATATATTTTCTGTCTCTTTTTATTTTTATATCAATTTGGTACAAGATTATGCTATTCAAATCAATGTTTTAGACAAGTTTGGTCAAAACTAAAGTAATCTAAAAGTAATCAAAATGAAATCAGATTATATTAATTTAATAGAATGCATACCTTACGACAATTTTTGTCATGTAATTTTGAATCAGTAAACGACTACGATTTATACGTAATCTACCCAGCTCTGGTTGTTTTAAGCACAAACTCACCTAATTTAATACATTTCTAAGAAAATAAGATAATATCTTATGTCATTTGCTTCTCAAATTGATTTAGGAATGTTTAAGAATGTTTCTCATAAAGGTGAAATAAAAGTAAAATAAGTATTAGACTTTCTATAACTATAAAATAAACTTATTTTATCTGTTTAATAATCATAAATATGACAATAAAAAAGAAAATAAAAACTATACATTTAAACTAAAATTTAAACTGAAAACTTCGAAATCTGCCTTTGAGATGGTCAAAATTGGTTTAGGTAGTTTCTCCAGGTATTACACACCTCCTCGGTTAGTTTGAACAGAAAAGTGAAACTAAATAACTGACCTGCTCAAACATGAAGACAAACTCCACTCCTTCCTTGGGCATGCTCTCCACATCTAAGAAACAATACAGTTTGAAGTACAGCTTCCATGGGCCGTCTTCCTCCACCTCACTTCCTGCCAGCCTGAGAAACACCCACCACAACAAACACTCATTTTTCTGTGACACTCATTAAATACATTATTTCACATTGGTTTTATGGATGTCATTAATACATAACTGCTTTAATAACTAAGTGATGACACAAAGTTTAATTTCTGAGTGAATAGGTGCAGCAAATTTGATGTAATTATACCTCTCAAACTTGGCCAGCACATCGGCCACAATCACCCTGCTCTCCACGGCCCGGTCGATCGTGCTGTTGTGCTCGAACAAAGCAAACATGTTCCTGCTATCCTCCATAGCCAAGCCTCGGATCAGTTTCTCTACCACCTACACACAGAGAAGAAATGAAACACTTCACCATCAGAATATTACACCATAAAGACATGCAATCATGATTAAGAGGAATATTTGTTTATCCACACTGTTATCACTGTTTGTTTTACTCAGAGATTACTTGTTGTGTTACAGTTAAAATGGTTTAATTCTGAATCAAATAATATCTAATTGCATGTTTTTTGCAGTTTGGCTGTGCTTTGCAGGCTTTTAGCATCCCTCACCTCTCCTGCTGTAGTGTGAGAGTTGATAGAAATCTTGCAGGAACCTCCACCATGGCAGTAAACAGTCGTCGTCATCTCCCGTCTGTTCAGGAGGGCGATAATCTCGTCTTGTGAAGGCACAAACTCCCGCGCTTTTGTCTTCTTCAGCGACTCGCCAATGAACACAGCGAACATCTCAATTTCTGTTCCAGGGAACAGCTCCTTTATCCTAAGAATTGATTGATATCAGAAAATATTAATGTCACAAAATACAAAATATGATGTGGTCAGAATGTCCTTCGGGTAAACACAATTTTTGAGATCCTGGATAAGCCAAATAGCAAGCAGTACAAAGTGATGCAAACACACTGGACTACAGCAAAATGTTAATATTTTGTTTCCAAAATATGTCATTTACATAATTCATGCAGATCCAGATTTTAAAAATTAAACTGTCGACATAAGACCACCCAAGAAAAAGCCAGAATGGACAAAGTCATTGTTATACTTTTAGGAGGATGAAATGAATTTGATTAATTTGACTGAGGTACAAAGGCTTAGGCCAGAATGCTATTTCTACCATTTCCTCAATTTTCATCTCAAAGTACATCACAATGACATCTGTTATTTAACAGAATGAAAGTATGTCATATTCAAGGAGTAGCTACAACACCTTTTCAGGTGGAATCTGAGGTATCTGAGGATGCCACGGCTGGGCAGGAAGGTGCAGCTCATGCAGGTGAGCAGATGCCAGTGTGACCGGTTGGCGGGGCTGTTGGGCTGAGGCACGTGATTGGTTTGTTTGATCAGCTGACAGTAGACTTCATCTCTGAGCGGCCGCAGATCTTGACATGTCTGTAAGATGCCTTGAATGATGGGCATTGGGTCTGACACAGCTTCCATCTCCTGTAACGAGTTAAAGATCTTCACCGCCTCGTCTTGCAGGCTGGTGTAGCCTTTCTCCTTTTGCACTACAGGAAGTAGGACAGGAAGAGGAGACAGATGGAGAAAGAGACACAGGCAAAGGGATTAAATCACACAAATCCAAAGTTCAAATGGCAAAAATGTGCGTCACTGAACAAATTAATCAACAACAATCTGACAATAAGGGCAAAATATATGAACCGTGTGAACAGGAGATTGTGGTTGGAATCGAATATTTAAGGGGTCTAGGTTTTAATAAATATTAAGCTCTATTAAACGGCCTGCTGTCAATTTCTACAGAAAATACTTTTGTCCATCAGTTTGTAAAACATGCAATGATATAATAATAAAAAAAAAACATATTAAACATTTTCTAAATGCTTGGATAATTATTATACATGCGGATGTTATGCCCTTCAATGAAAAACTTTTCAACTATTTATTTTATATAAAAATACATATATGACAAAAAACCTATCAAAAAATACTATTTATTTAATATTTAATAATTATGAATATTTAATAATACATAATATTTGTCATTTTAATATTTTAAAATGAATTGGTCACACTTTAGAATTTCTATTTCTATTAATGTAAGTGTTTTAAAACAGTATTTTTCATGAAATTTCTGGAATGTGTTGACCCATGCTTTTACAAAATATTTAATTTCTGTTAATTTCTGAGGTAATCAAATGAACATGGTAATTAACAGCATGTCACAAATTGTAAAAAAAAAAGCCAGACGCTGAATTTAACAATAGTAATACTAACAATATAAATAGTATCGTCTACAGTGTTGTTGTAAAACTATTTACATAATATCATAGAATATAATAAATTTAGTTTTAAGTTATAGTCATTTTATTATCTCTTTTGTCTTTTTTAAATATTTATATAAATTTTAACTTATTTTTATTTCAGTTCTAGTCATTTTAATATTTTTTTAGTTAGTTGACAACAAGACATCCATTTCTAAAGTTTTTCATCTAATATTTATATTTTATTTTATTTGACTTTATTTGACAAGATTTAAACTTGCATTTATAAATTTTCCAAATGCTTTAATTAGTTTATGAGCTACAGGAATGCAGCTCAAACAGCAATATTTTAAGTCTGAGTCAACAATAACACAAATTGCCTACACGTAAAGACATTAAATAAATGTCAGGAAACACAGGAATGGATCAGTGTAAAGGAGAGACTCACAGTTGACATTGACCTCTCCGTATGGTAGAGGCAGCAGCGGCGAGTGCAGCGGGTGCTGTGTGTATCTCAGGATGGGGTTCCTCCAGTACATCTGCTCCACAGCCTCCACATTAAGACTGCTCTCCTGGACCACCAAAAAAACAATAATGGCATTAGGGCTTTGATGTACTCATATAACACAATGTACATCCACAGATCACTGCAGGTGGAAACACAGCACACAAAAGTGACACAAAAGGTTTTTGAGTTTTGCCGTTTTTACCATGCTTCATAAGCTAGGTCATTCCAGTCAAAGGTGGTAAACCAGTTCAAGCTTAAATTTCAACCTCAACATAATTAACCACCTCAGGTCAACTAGCTGAAAAGGTGGACCTCAACTAGCTAGCAGTCCATCGAACCAGATGACATGTAAAACTAGTTATCAAAATCTGGTGCTAACTGGATTTCTAGCAGAATAAAGCTCCACTCAACCTAATACTACTCACTTTATAACCGAAATTCACCAGTCACTGTACACTTTTTTTTTCTCAATAAATAATTTAATCATCACCACCATTGAATAACACACGTTTACAATGGCACTGGTAACTGAACATTTCTTTTGAGCCTCCACACCAGTAGGTGTCAGTATGGTGTCCAGCACCAGGAAAATATCCTGTATTTATGTAGAACGAAAGCACTCAGAAATAATCAAACAAAAACAGAATGAAGTTAGAAAAAAACAAGAGAAAACAGTCACACAGTGCACTCATAAGTGTACCTCACTTAACACTACAGTTTTTGACCCTGAGCGATTGTCTGGGCTTCAGAGGTATCAGCTTCCACAACTGAAACATGATTGTTAATACAATGAAAAACCTCACTCTACAAAGGACCATGAATTCAATCAATATGTACGGTGATTGTACCTTGATATCTCGGATGAGTTGCTGGGTAGGTGTTTCTATAGGAACTTTGTTGTCAATAGCCACCTGAATGGCTGAAGCCCATCTCATGGCTTCATTCAGTAGTTTGGTGTAGAGACGGTAAGAGTGCTTTCTCCCATGGATTATTATGTTCCAGTAACCTGTGGACAACCGGAGGCATTGGAAATTTTTAACGAAAATTCAAAGAACTCGGTAAATCAATCATATTCCTTGTTCTGAGTCTCACCTGTCTCCTTGTAGACTTTTTCATCAGGCTGAACAACCGAGCAAAGGCTGTTGAGCACCAGTGTTCCCAGCTTGGAGGCACTGCGCTCTGATGATTTATAATAATCCAGTGAGTTGTTGGTCAGAACAAACCAACGTTTCTTCAACTTGAGAGATGTGCTCTTCCCACTGGACTTCATCTCTTTATGCAGCCAACCTTACGGAAAAATTGAGGGAGGAAGAAATTACAATCATTTAGACTAGAGTATGAAAAGATTAAGATTAAAAGTATTTTTCTTTTCAAAAAAAAAAGAAAATATAATGGAGATGACCTTCATTTTATTAGGCATTTTAATAATATAACAACTGAAATCTACAAATCTACATATATCTATAGTAGACTCACCCCTCACTATGAACTCCTGGCCGTCTATTTTCGAGTCTCCTTTAGGCTTCTGGAGGAGGCCGATCCAGTGGTGCATTTCCTCTGGTGTGTCAGTGTTGCAATGGATCACGCGATTGGCAGTGATTATAACAAATGAGTTTGGCCTGAGGGAAAAAAATCTGATGAGTACAGCACTGTACAGCCCTTATCACAAATACTACTAAAAAAAAAATGAAATGTTCCCAATTAATACATAAAATACATGCAATATGGATGATATAAAAAATATGGTCACACTTTATATTAGGTGTCTTAAACTATGTACTTACATAAAATAAATTGTTAGGTACACCTTTGCTGCTATTGGGTAACGTTAGGGACTGGTTTGATGGTATGGTTACATGTAAGGGGTAAGGAAAGGATGCAATGCAATGTAAAAACATCTATTTACACAATAAGTGCATTGCATCAAATGATTAATCTAAATGTTAGTTTATAGTAGTTAAAGACCCTTAATATAAAGTGCGATTGAAAATATTCTCTTTCTGGAATATTGCTAAATGCTCAACACTCATATCATGCATTACCTGTCTGGATTGTCGGAAGCACATACAGAGTCAATAAGCCCAACGTCCAGTGTTCCCTGAGGATGAAATATCATAAAAATGACATAAATACTTATTCTATGACAAATAAAGGTGCTGAAAGTGTTAGTGTGAACACTCACAACTGCGTTCTTTGGGTTGGCCTGCTCGTGCTGCATCTGCAGAAGCTGTTCTGGAGTGGCACTGTGGACGCGGCTCAGCACGTTGAACCAGCCACTGCAACACAAGCATGCAGACAGGAAGCATTAGACCATGTTAGGTATTAAACGACGATATGAAACGAGTTAAATTACACCACAAGGGGGCACAACAGATGAGAAAGTTAACACACTATTAGTCAGGCACACTGGCCTAAAATAAATATAGATTTTGAATGTACCTTGCATCTTCGGGAGATTCTGCATAGATCTGGTAAGTCCTGTCTTCGGTCACGATATTCAACGCATTCTCCTTCTCATGGTTGTCCACAATCTCCCTGCGTGAAACACCACAGACCTTTAGCCTATTAACATTAAAACTTACAAATGCAACAGTAGTGGTGGACACTGGACTGGTTAATTGGTCTTTTGCTGGTAAACACTAGGCAGACAGCCAGTTGCAGTATTGTCATTTACACTGTGCATCGAGTTCTTACTTGGCAGCTCTGATGTCGATGGTTCCCTTCAGTTTCTCCTCACTGTCGTTCTCGAAATACATGAGTTTAGAGTCTCGAAGGACGAACCAGCGCATCTTCCAGTTCCTGCGGGACAGAGTGGACATCCCTCCACCTTTCTTGTACAGCCAGCCTGACTTGAGAGAGTCCTGCTTTGCCCTGAACCACATGAAGGTCTCGTCTTTTAAAACACACCACCGCCTGCGCCACGGGATCATCAGCCCACCTTTAAGATGAAAAATAAGAAACAGAACAACAAAATATTAATCTTTCACTATCTATCCATTAAAAATGTTCAGCTTGAGCAATATTATTAATTTGTATAGACATAAGCTTAACAATAAGTATGCAAATGGTAAGAAACACTCACTTTTCATGTACAGGTAGCTGTGGAAATAAAGAGGTCCAGTTCCATTAAGAAGATGCACTCTACCGTTTGACACCTCCTCATCTGTGTCCACATATCCATCGTTCTCATCATTGCTATCCATGAACTGAGGGAAGAATAAAAAAAGAGTGTGAGGGCTTTCAAATGTTCCATACTAGTTCAAAAGTTTGTAGTCCATTTTTTTAAAATGAAAGAAATTAATACTTTAATTCTGCAATGATTGATTAAATTAATAAACATGACAGTAAGGCATTAATAATATAGCTTTCTATGTTATTAAAAAATCTTGAAATGGTTCCACAAATGATATAAAGCAGCACAACTGATAATGATATTGATAATTTAACATTGATAATACTAAGATAATATTATTATCATTATTATTATCAACATCGATTTCTGAAGGATCATGTGACACTGAAGACTAGAGTGATGATACTGAAAATTCAGCCTTGCCATCAGGAATAAATGCCATTTAAAAAAAAAATACTAAAATAGAAAACAGTTCTTTTAAATGGTATTAATATTTCGCGATATTACTATGTTTCACTTCAGTCTTGTGGAGCATAACTTATTTTGCTTATTTTGTTTTTACTAAAATGTCTCTTCTTTACTCTGTAACAGATCACTTTGTGTTTGCTGTGGTAGGACATCTGCATTTCACTGTCTACTGCCACTAGTTAATACAAACAAAAAGAGTATGACATCAGTAAATGTGTTCCCATTGTTAACTGTCATGTAAAGTTTCATATTACACCCAAACATAACCCGAATCAAGTTTCTGTGTTCAAATATTCTCTGAGAATCAACAATCAAGCTGTTGCTGGACTTTGTTTGGAGCAGTTGTGACAGGAATTGGCTAATAGCTGCACATTCTGGGAATATCCCGAGGGAGAACGACTTAATGAATATACCAAATCATATGCACCTGATCCGATAAAAAGAATTGCAACGATAAAAAGAATTAGGGCAATGTGCTGAGTGTTTCTGTTTTGCTTTAAGCAATACCGGATCTCACTACCCTGACACTGAACTGTACAGCATAAACATGACGAAATTCATATTCCTTTCATACCAAATTCCTTACAAGGCGTTCACACTTCGCAGTGAAAATTCAACTGAAAGTCGCTCATTTTAAATGACAGGCGACGTGAGTGACTGACCGCAGGTGATGCCACAAAGATTAGCAAACTTAATGCAAATGTTTAGTGACTGTTAATGGAAGTATAAAGTGAAACTCACATGTTGCAACTGAGTAGAAACATTACAACAAACAACGGATGGGTCTGTAGGTCAACTAGTTGTCCATACTGGTTGGTTAAGATTTTAGCGGCAGTTGTTTAAGTGGGGTGAATTAATAGATGTGAATTCTCCAAGAGGGTTGTGATGTGCTGACAATGTGATGAAACTGTAAACATACTGAGATGTTGTCTCCAAAGTCATGCCCTTTAAAGCACCACCTCTATGGCAACCCAAGCAGTGACTTTGTTAATAAAGTAGACAGATTTAAAGAGAACTTAATTTGTTAACTGACCTTACAATATATATATATGGCTAAAACCAATAAATGGTTTAACACTATACATAATGCAATTTTACAGTAAAATGGTGTCAAATTTATGGTTTTGGCAAGTAAAAGATGTCTGAATTACTATATGAATTACAATCAGAAAAGTTAAATGGACATTCTCAGAAGTCCATGTGTGTCATTTTTTTTTTTATAAATTTCTTCTTATTTTTGTTCTTGGAAACTTAATAACAGAAAATGAAACACAAAATGCCCTAATCTTACATTTTCTGTTACAAACTATTAACTAGTAGTTGTTGCATTGTTTTAGTGTCCTGTGCAATAAATGACCATTGGCCATGTTTTATGGACAGGCCACTTACTATGCATTCTGATTCTTGTGTTTTTTTGTTTTATCACTTGTATTATTATGGTGGTCATCAGCACATTTTAAGGCAAATTTATAGTTAGAAACTATAAAATATGCATACAGAAATATACCGTTCCACAATATCAAAACCTTGTCATTGCATTTATTACGCTGAACTTCAACCAAAGCTGTCGTTTTTGTACCTTGAATCTAGAGATATTTTTTTACAGTGTAGGTCTTCATTCACTGTGAGAACAAGGACCATTTTGTAATATAAAATGCTTAAAACACTATTTTTTATTATTATTATTATGTTAACCATGACGGCCCATATGAAACTCATCTGATCTGGTCATGATCCTCAATCAGCCTAATTATTCAAGACCTCAAGTACAACTAGTTGATTAGTTCATCCAACCCATTGACTAGTTAGTTCACCCCATTTAATCACCATTATCCAATTCAAAACCTTCATGACTTACTTTCTGCTGTGGAACATAAAAGAAGATATTTTGAAGAATGTCGGTATCTAAACAGTTTTGGTTTCTATATACCTCCATGATATTTTTTGTCCATACAATGGAAGTCAAACGTTTAGTTACAATTATTCTTCAAAATATCTTCTTTTATGTTCTACAGAAGCAAGCAATTCATACTTTAGAAGGAAATGAGGTTGATTTTTGGGAAGGCTATCCGTTTAAAATGGTGTGTGATTCCCCGTTTTCTGTTTAAGTGTGAAAAGACTGCACTCACTGAGTCTGAGCTTCCCCTAAACGAGTCTGTGCTGTTGTAGGTACAGGAAGATTTGCGTAGCACTTCCTCATCAGTGAGGTGTCCATCATTGGTACTTCCTGCATCCTCACAGCTTCCCAATGCCTCCTCAAACTCCTCTTGGTCATAGTCCGACTCCGTGTCGGGCACAATACTGAAGCTGGTCTCCTCCACCGGCAGCACAATCTCTGTTAACATCTTCCTGTTTTTATACACCAATCCATAGTCTTCTTTGGTTGGTGCCGGTAAAGGTGGGGGAGGGGGTGGAGCTAAAGGTGGAGGTGGGGGTGGGGCTGAAGATGGAGGCGGGGGAATGTCTGAATATCTGTTTTGTTTGATGGAGGAATTGGATTTCGGCCGCTCTATCCGTGCAGGTGAGGTAGTGGCCATAACACCTTCGGCAAAGGCGGGCGGTGGAGGCGGAAGACTGGAGAGAATCTCTTTGTCCTGAGGCACGGCAGGCGGAGGAGGGAAGTCCCGGAGGGGAATACACTCGTCGTCCGCGTGGAAGCCTTCGTCCACCTCCTCCTCGGCCAGAGGCGCGGTTGTCTCAGAGGGGTCGTGAAGGTTCTCCTCGCTGGAGAGCGACTGCTCCAAGCCTCCGAAGTCCAGCATCTCCAGGAACTCCGTAGCCACACGTGAAGCCTCTTTCTCCAGGCGGTAGATCTCGGCGTCCCTCTTCTGCTGCAGATCTTCTCTGGAGCCGTCGTTTAGCAAGGACACCCCTTCGTCTCTCTGTCTCTGCAGCCGCTCAATCTCTCGCTCCAACCGCAGAATCTCCTCCATCTGACGACTCTCCTCTTCAGAGGAGTACTGGCACAGGCTGTGGGAATCCTTCTGGAATATGGTGAAGGGACAGTGATGATATACACCAATAATATACAGTTCATTCTATCAATTCAGCATTTTTATTCCATGGAACTCGCTTTGGTATTATGTAAACATCACGTTACATGAATATGGTAAGCATTCTGGGATATGGGTCAATGACATAAGAGTATTCATGATAAGCTATAAAAATATTTCCTTATGTAGACATCTTTATTATTTTCAAAAAGTTTAAGGAAAAAGTTTTCCAAAAAAATATATCTATTTTTTATAACAAATTAATTTGATCCATATATATCATTATTTTTTAGGGGAGTTGTAAGAGTATTCATGATAAGCTATAAAAAAATATTTCCTTATGTAGACATCTTTATTATTTTCAAAAAGTTTAAGGTAAAAAGTTTTCCAAAAAAAAAATATCTATTTTTTTAAATAAATAATTAATTTGATCCATAAATATCATTATTTTTTAGGGGGAAGTTGCACCACATAACATGAACTAACTTTGCAATGTCCTAAAAAATATTTTGTTTGTGATATACAGTATGGTGTTAAATATAATTTATAACCAAACAAATATATAATATAATTATTATAAATATACATGGTTTGAATCATATAAATATCAATAAGCAGTGAAGCATGTTAGTTAAACTATGGTTACAACCTACTTAGGGTTTTCAAGAGGCCTTTCTGACCCATATAGAACAGTATCATGTAATTGCCAAAGATGTTCTGTAAAAGCCAGAGAATTAGGCCAAATACAAGAGATATATCCTTTCCAGATTTGAAATCTCTCCCATAGGAATATAAAATCAAATCCAATAGAAATAATACCTTGTGGTTGTGATGATTTTTCCCCACTAAACTCCTAATATGAGAGAAAAAAACAAAAAACAGGAGAGAATCCTTTTAGACAGTAGATTAAGACCACGGTCCATCAGCCAACACAGATTTTGGTTGACCTAAATTAAAATTCAAACATTTGCCCAGATTGTGTTTTACCTGCTGTGCCCTGCCTCTCTGTCCTCCAGTATCTGTTTGCTCTTGAGTTCTTCCTGCCTCCTGTTCACCTCTTCCTCTTCCTGCTGTATCCGTAAAGCCTCCCGTTCCTCCTCTTCTTGAAGCCTCTGTCTCTCCTCCTCTCTCTTCCTTTCCTCCTCTTGTCTTCGTCTTTCTTCCTCAATTCTCCTCAGCTCCTCTAGACGTCTCCTCTCTTCTTCCTCTCTTCTGATTCTCTCCTCCTCTTCTCTCCTCTGTTTTTCCTCCAAGAGCTGGCGACAGAGTTGCCGAGCGATCTGTCCGCGGAGGTGTTTCTGGAGGACCACGGCAGCAGAGCGGAAGCGCAGGAAAGCTTGTCTCCAGAAGTGAGCGCGGTAGTTCTTCTGGATTGTGATGGTGCTGGTCCGGACTTTTTTATAGTGTTTTCTGTGAGAAGAAGGATTGCAACATTAGAGTGGAAGCCCTCAAGGATTTTCAATAGTGATTAGTTTACAGGGATATTATATAATTACTCTATATAATAAATCTGTCATTAATACATCAGTAACTCGATTAAAAAGCACTACGCCACACAATTCAAAATATTCAGAGTTTCAATAACAAATATGGAAGACGGTTATTGATATAAAACACTCAGGCTATTTAGTTGTCTGCCATAATAAAAGATATGCGTTTGATCTGTTTGAGTAACTGTGCCAAAGCATGTTCATGTAGACCATGCCACCTAAATCAGAAAAATCTCATATCTGACTTGCAATGCTGGACTGGGAGTCTCAATGTGTGTTTATGTGCGAATTTGTGGGTTTGAACTTTATGCAAATTTAAGGCGAAACAGAGACTTCATCAAACCCATAAATAACATCAGTACAGAGGTGTATATGAACAGACACTAAATCACCCAGGAGCAAAGATAGTGTCTCAACAGACACTTTACACAAAACAGATGTTGATATTTTGACATCTGTCATGTTTGATTTCCCAAAAAAGGTTCTAAATAGAACCTTAGGGTTCTTTACTCAATTTTATAGAACCCTTTATGCCAAAGAGGCTCTATATAAGGAGAAATGAAACTTCACTCTAAAAAATGCTGGGTTGTTTTAACCCAATTTTGGGTAAAATATGGACAAACCCAGCCATTGGGTTAAAATGTAATTTAAAAAAAAATGTCGGTTTGTCCATAGTTTACCCAAAATTGGGTTAAAACAACCCAGCACTTTTAGAGTGTAATTTGATTAACTGTTACTCAATTCTAAATTGTTCAATTTAATAAATAATATTGCTTGTAATCTTTTGCCACAATTTTATTGATTAGATAAAGCAGATTCATTTTTACAGTGTATGTGTTGCCATCACTCACATTTTCCTCAGTATTTGTTTTATTCAATTTGAACTTTTTCAAATATGATTGTGCTGACGTGGTAATTAGGGTTCCCTAATTCAAATTCACCTCATTAATCTCAAAATTCACATGGTTCACATTAAATCTTATGATGCGTAAGCCCTATTTAGAACACATGGCCACATTCCATTGGTTTTCAATAGCGTAATTCTCTGGAATAACAGCCCTACATCAGTAGGAGGGGGATTACCAGCAGTCCTTTGTCATCAAGGAGATTTGACACATTTGCTTGTGCCCCTTTACATACGTGAAACTTATGTTGTACAGATTTTACTTTGAGAAACTAGCAAGACGCGGTTCCACCAAGGATGCCATTTGTTATTTAAGCCGGTTCCCACGTTAACCACCCTTTGACCTTAAAATATCAGATGTCACGTTTTGGGCATGTTGTTGTTGGAGTCCATGTCTCACTGAAAAAGCAGGTCAAATGGAAACATCCAAGGACATAGACATGCTGTGGAACCGCTTTCTCCACATTAACAATGTGTTCAACGTTTTTGCTTTGTAGTTAAAAAAATAAATAAATCTCTGTAAAAATGAAATCACTACAATGAATCATTTGTGTCTGGGGATCTATATGTGCATACTGCACGTATCAATACAGATATGCATTACTGTAATTTTACCACAAAACCCCCATAACTGTTTTAACCCTTAATCACTCTTTGGGGTCATTTTGACCCCTCTTGACTTTTCCTTGATTTTTACAAAATGTTCTTCATCTCAGGGCCATGAAACTCAGTGACTTTTCCTAAATAATCTATCTAAACTTGCACAAAAACTGGGTTTTTCGGTTGTTCTAAAGATGTGTAAAATTTTTTTTTACCATTTAAGGTCTTTGGGGTCAAAATGACTCCAATTGAAAATGAATGGGAAAATGAAAAAAATGACTTTTTTATTTTGTTTGTCAAAAAACTAAAAGTAAATCCATTATAAATCTGAAATGTTCCACATACAAACCAAGGTCTGGTCCTAGAGCATAAATAGAAAGTGGAACAAACTTTCTATCTCATACACACACACAAACACACACACACACACATGTCACGACTGCAACAGAGAGCATTTTTACAGATATTGGCAAATAAAACAAACAAAACTGGCATTTTGTTGATAAATTGTTGATAAATAATTTTCTGTGTGAATACAGTCATGTCGTGCTGACTTGTAATGTTTATGCAAATGTATGTATAATAATTTGCGAAAACAAATAATTCAAAATATATCAGACAACAACAACAAACTCTAATTTTGACAAAAATATTTTGTGCAATTCACAAAATATATATATCATATGTATTACGTTGTGAGGAGAATTTGAAGCATCAAGAAAAATGAAGTGAAAATGAATGAGTCTCTATGGGCCCCTATTGGAAAGATGTGGTCATTGCACTTTAATTCCTTAACTATAAGAAAAACTGTTTTTCGACTAACCACCAGATGGTAGTATTCTATCCCTAACACATAGAGCAATGTCCAAAAACTGTTTAGATTTAATTATCATCATACTTTAAGTGTTTTTTCTTAAAAAAAATCATTTTTCATGAGCAGATTTATGGCCTAGTTATGTAATTGTGCAGTAAAAAACTTTAAAAATCCAAAAAAACAGCATAAATGATTAGCTGAGAAGTGAATTTAAAAAAATGATATATACACTGTAAAAAATGATAGTGATTTTAACAGTAAAATACTGTAAAAATACTACAGTGAAAAACTGTTATTGGTTTACAGAAAGTTTCCTTACTATATACGGTAATTAAGTGTGATATATATAATGGTACACTTAATGTAATTTTATTGTAAAATACTGTTAAAAGTCATTGTATATTTCACAGTGAAAAAAAAATGTAAATTGATATTCCCACAATTCCCTCTGGTCAAATACATTAAAAAGCCTAATGCATTTAAATGTTGTGCAAGTTCAATATAATATTTTATATTTCAATCAAATAATCTCGCTGTGACAGCATGCCCGCGACTGTGTGCAGGAACAGCGTAAATCTTCAGTATATCTGTCTTTAATGTTTGAGACTGAACAGAAACGGGCATAAATAAATAAATAAATAAATAAAGTCTAGTTAGAAGGCAAAATCCTCCAAGTACAGGCACAGAGATTTTCCGCAATGCGTTTCACCGACACAGATGTAAAATAGCTTTCTTTATTATTTTTTCATCATTAGTTGCAAGAATGACACAAAAAATGGTGAATCCAAAGAAATACAGGGAAAGGAAGCATTATTGGACATTAGCAGAACGAGTGAAGAGATCATTACAGGACATCAGATCAGGGTCAAAGCCCCGCGGTCTTTCCATTCTCGAGATTTAACACACATGATCTGCTGCCAGAAAGCCCTTGAGAAGCGCTGAAACACTCATGCTCTCCAAGACTTTCCCTCTCGAACGCTCTAACGGTGACGTCATTGTTACGCTCCATTGGTCATGAATACCGTCAGCGCAAACATGCCGTTCATGGAACGCTCTAACATTATAACAATATATCTAACAATATATAACATCTTCTGGAACACGTCAGTTAGTTCGATGTTTTTAAATGTAACAACTGAGGCCTACTGCATTTTTAGAATGTTTGAATATTCAAATGTAACGTTCCTGTAATGTTTGCGAACATGTTTTATCTGTTTGCCAAGAAAAAAAGTTACATTTAGAAAGTTAGGCCTATAAATAATAAAGTTTTCTCAACGTCGGGAAAATGTTGCCAGAACATATTTTTATTAGTTTAAATTAGTGCCGGGAAACGAATAATCGCGATTAATCGCATCCAAAATAAACGTTTGTGTTTACATAATATATTTGTGTGCCACTGTGTATAATAATTTTGTATATATAAATACATACACATATACATATAATATTTGCATGTATCTACTGTATTACAAATCAATTATATTATATATAAATATTTTATAAATAAATTATGCATTTCAGAAATTCAACTTAAATGTGAAACTAAACTAATTTCATGCAGAGTGAGATATTTCAAGCCTTTATGTGTTATAATTGTGATGATTATGGCTTACAGATGTGAAAACCTTTTAACAATATTCTAATTTTGACTTTGGGGTTTTCATATCTGTAATCCATAATCATCAAAATTATAACAAATAAAGCTTGAAATATCTCACTGTGCATGTAATGAGTCGATATAATATATTAGTTTCACCTTTTAAGTTGAATTATTGAACTTTTGCACGATATTCTAATTTTGCGAGTTTCACGTGTATATTCTCACACACACACAATAACAGGAGGAGATCGATGTCACAATCCCCCACGGCCTGAACGAAAGCGATATAACCTGCTAATAATGACACAAATTCCACACTACACTCTTTGAGAGAGTAATGAAAGCATACGTGGAGTATAATGGTGTCGTTATCTAACACACACACGGCTCGGCTAATGACTCGCGGGGTAATTAGAGGTCAGACTGAACTGTGAATGATCTAATAATGCTGTTTATTTACAGTAAGGCGTTCTCATTTCATGGAATGGGACTGCAAACGAGCCTGAGACTTTAACGAACCTAAAACTCGTTCGATTGCTTTTATTGTGTGATCTATAAATACATCATCCAGTTTGCAGCGGGTTTGTCTGCTTCTCTGAGGGAGTCAAGTCATGTTTCTTCTGAACACAAACCGGTGTGTGTGTGGATCAAACCGCTCACACACTCGACCCGACTCACCGGTCGTTGACTCGTGGTTAAAAAATATTTACAGTTGGTTTGGAAATCTTAGCAATTTACAAAAATTTATTTGCATTTATTTGATTTTTTTGCAAATAATTAAGAAAAAAATTAATTGAGATACGATTTTTTTAAATCAA
>JAOTRC010000043.1:20841497-20855627 GCA_027497675.1 Cyprinella lutrensis
CCCAACTTTGGGTTTAAACAACCCAGCATTTTTAGAGTGTAAGTACACTCTAAAAAATGCTGGGTTGTTTTAACCCAATTTTGGGTAAAATGTGGACAAACCCAACTATTGGGTTAAAAATGTTATTCAAAAACGTAACCCAATGGCTGGGTTTGTCCATATTTTACCCAAAATTGGGTTAAAACAACCCAGCATTTTTTAGAGTGTTGATTTTGCGCTTGGTTTTGCACTCAATGAACTCATTCACAATGCTCTGGTAAATCATTCCGTGATGCAACTTTCAACTCATTCATAAATTCGATTATGGCACTCTATCCACTCAACTCAATAAAAAGTAACAGAAGTCACAACGACAGTCTTTGGCAACTCACACGGCCCCATTTAACAAAGCGTGTTTATGCACAAACACACACAAAGCTGCACTAACCTTGCCACATAACTTAGTATGTGGGCCCGGATCACCATACCAGCCGCTGTGCGCACCTCCTCTCTTTCCTTCTCCAGCCTCTGCTCCAGAGCTTCCTTCAGGAACACCTGCACGGCACCAAAGAAGAAAGACAAGGAGAGGGAAGAGGGAAGAGGGCAGGTTTAGCTAAACTGACTGTTAATTCTCTCCAGACGGCGTGAGCACGTCTCCGAGTGTTCTCAGCAGGCTACAGGCTACAGGGAGTTGAGCTGCAGTGGAGCTCTGCCATTGTGCTGAAACCACAGCGCTCTGATTTCCTGTTACTGCTGCTTCTCTGACTATTCCAGACAGACTGACGTGCATGGACAGAGAGAGAGAGAGAGAGAGAGAGAGAGAGAGAGAGAGAGAGAGAGAGGAGGGGGAAAGAGTGGCTCTCGGCCAAAGAGCAGGCCACACCCTCACTCTCTCTCTAAAAGACAAGAGACATGAAAGCTTAACCCTTTAATCACAGATGTTGACTCATAGAAGAGAAACCTCATGAACACAGTTGAAGAAAAGGTGAAGTTATGCATAATAAATGGTATCGATATATCTATAAACTATGTAAAGGAATACACTTCAGTGTTATACCAAAGAGTAATGGACTAGACCCTTGTCTGAGCCTGGTTCTTCCAAAGATATTTTTCTTTCCCAATTTCTGTCATCTGATGGAGTTTGAGTTCCTTGCCACTGTCGCCTGTGTCTCATTTAGTTGTGGTTTAGAAGACACTTTGTATTCTGTAATATTATTTATGTGACACTGTCTGACATTATTGGATAGGGACAAACATTTTACAGACTTTTGTGTTCTGTACAACTTATATCAGAATCATTATTCATTTCATAATTGATGATTTTTGCATTGACAGTGTTATTGAACTGAACTGAATCAACACTGAAACTACTTTAGCACCATTTAAATTACTCCCATATTTGCCATATCTGATGACGTTTTTTATCATTGACTGTCATTTTCCTGTTTATTACTGTGGAGCTGTTTTACAACAATCTGAATTGTATAAGTCTTGTTTCTGGAGATCCACCGATCTGCAGAGTTCAGATCCAACCCTAATCCAACACACCTGTCTATATTTATCATGGTTCGGTTGTGTTTGATCAGGTTTGGAGCTGAACTTTGCAGATTTTAACTCAACCTCATTCTCATTGTCTGCCAGTAGCCTATACTATAGACAACAGATGCAGATGTAGCATAGTGTTGTTTGGTGATGTGAAGAGTGGAAATTAGACACTGAAACACACTTAATACAATGTTTTACCAGCTGAGACAACAGAAAAATCAGTAGCCTATCTGCACGGATAAAGAACCGAAATGAGCTGAAACCAGAAGGCCGACTGACCAACAAAGAAAAAAAAAATAGCGTAAACATTGATACAGGCCACAAGATAGAAATATTTGATAACAGAGTTCTACTAGAGGCCAAGTTGGAAGTCAAATTCTACTAGAGGCCAAGTTGCTTCCTTTTTTTTTTTGTTGTTGTACAGGTAAGCAGATTAATTATTTACGCGTTCTAAACCTCACTAGTATCAGTGTAATTTACATAAAACTCAAAACTCAATCATGCTGATCCATGTCAACAGATGGCAGAGCAGCATCTAACACCATTGTGTTAACAGCACTTAAAGTACACAAAAGAACAGCAATGCTAATGCTAGCTAAACAAATACTGACTGCATCTTTATACCGGTATAAAAACAAACACACTAAGCAAAACATTCTACAACAATATGACTGATAGATAACTTTACAAAATAGATATATTGCTTAAACAAAAACTGCTTCTAAATTTGTGTACCACCAAATACTGTATTTGATGAGTAACTTAGACTAAAGTGTCCATGTTTGCATTATGAAAACAAATTGGGCCTGTCAGATGACCTACAGTGGCAGTCGCTGTTCTCTGCCATTTTGGAACATTTTGGAACTCCTCACTTGCTATAGTAAAGTGTCTAACCTCCAGTTACAAAGTATGGGGTCAGTAAGATTGTTTTAATGTTTTTGAAAGAAGACGATGTTCCTCACCAAAGTTGCACATATTTGATTAAAAATAGAGTAAAAATGCTAATATTGTGAAATACAACTCTTATCTTTTGGAATATATTTTAAAATATAATTTAATGGCAAAATTGAATTTTCAGCATCATTACTCCAGGCTTCAGTGTCACATAATCCAATATTGAAAATAGTTGTGCTGATTAATATTTTTTATGGAAACTATGATTATACCAACATGAATTTCCATCAGTATTGATAAAGCTTAAAACTTGAGCTGAGATTTAGCCGGTCATAGCATGGTAGTGGAGCTGGCTGCCCAAGGACATCATACTTGTTGAGTTAGTGAAAAAGACTATTGGGAACACCAGCAAAGCAGCATCCAATATAGGCTACATCATATGCTGATACTAGTCTGATATGGTGGTATTACCATTAATAGAATCAGGTTCTTTCAATTAACATCAACACTTACACACAGTGTCACGTCTGGCCTCCCACAGATTTAAGCCCATTGTGAGATTTCCTGGAACCGATGACCCAGATGTTCCTGTAATCACGGCGCACAGCTGCAGACTCACACACAGGAGGAAGTTTCCTCGTCCACATCCTTCCCCCCATCCCACGCAAAGAAAAAAGCTGAGCCCCGATTCTAGGGATCGCACTTCCTCAACACACAATCAGCACGGATATAATTACACACAAGTTGTTTTGTTTCGAGCAAGGAAACACAATCCCAGACCCCTTTCTTGATCTCGCACCCCTCCCCTCACCTCCACCTCAAATCTGACACTCACAAAAACACCACAAACAAAAGCCAGCTCCAGCGCTCGAGAGGACCAGTATTGTGCATGCATTCTCTACTGATCACAATCCCTCCTGAATGAAATCATAAAACAAAACAGATCCTGAGCCATGATAACAACATAGTGGACAGCCAAACACGTACAGCAATGGCGGACACAGTCAAAGGTCATTGTCTGGAGCTTTGACTACCAACTTGATCTATCAACAAGAATTGATGGAATACATTAAGCTATTTTAATAGAGACTGTAGCAACATGAAAAGCATGTGTGGAACATATGGTTAAACACTGATCAAACAACCTCCATCTGCACTGCCTAATGTCTGATCTTCCTCTCCCGGCTGCTAATAATACTCCATGTTGCACTACAACAACATTGGTCCAGAGTCCTGACTGTGTTTTTTCTGTAGATTCCTGACTGATGAAGATAAAAAGGACACAAAGTGACCTATTCCCAACATTAAAGGAGGAAACAAGCAGGATCTTCAAGATGGTTCTCTCCCATTTATGTTTATATAACCACTGCTATAAGCTTTCTGATCTTATTGTGAGGAGTTAATTGCCACACATTTTTACAAAGATTAAATTGTTAGTTTACGTAATCTTTATTGAAAATATAATAACCTGCTCTGCCTCTCTGCTTATGTCACTTATTCAGTGTGGCAAATTGGATAATTTGAACCAATCGCCAAAGGCAAACTTCCATAGATCAGGCTATTTTGGTAAACATCTGCTTTCATTTAATTAATTCCCAGCAGATACGAAACAGGTCCTGACTTTCTAGTTGAATATCTAATATCTTGCACTTGCAAATATGTTTAATTATGGAAGCAAAAATGAGTTGTGAATGGTAATTCATGCTGACATTAAACAAGGTATGATATCTTTTGTGGACACTAGAAACCCAGCATCCAAAATAAAACAAATGCTGGTAGCCAACTACACTGCGCCGCATCAGATATCTGAGTAGGTCTAACATTTAAACTCGACTATACTTCGCAACCATTAAAAAAGTATGTTCTATATAGTATGAATATGGGAAGTATGAATGAAATTCGGACGTTACTTTAACAGAGTGAAAGTGACAGTCATTCACTGAATGCCATTCATAAATCTTCTTCCACGGCCTCATGGGATAGTAAACTGTCCATCGGATGCACACTTCAGAATCTCGGTGGAAGAAGTAGGTCATCCTGGTACTTTTGGCCAAATGTTTTTCCAATACTGTGAATTTGGACATACTACTCTTTTTTCCCACATATGTATTGGCGAAGTATTTCAGATGCAGCACTGGTCGTTTCAGAAAGGGTTCAACATAACTGACTGGTGATGGTGGGGGACAAGTAGATGTTTTGCTTTTCTGTTGGACAGTGCTGGGTAAATTGCATTTTGGGATAAGATCTGTGCATAGAGGGGTCAATCAGCCCAGCTTCTGTCACGAGGACGTCAGCTTTCCGTCGGTGCATTACGGCAACAGGCTATTTAACAAGTATGATCGTGGAGTCTGGTAGAGCAGTGAAAGCTGTAGGCTAGAGTAGCTGACCTTGAGTGCATTGGATCTCTGACGTGCTGAGAATAAATTGGAGCCTTCCAGCCTGACTCCACCACAGAACAATGAGGCTATTTTACAGTTTAACAATTTGTAAAGCATGACTCTATTCAGCAGGGAGTGAGTCTGCGTGTCCAGTGTGTGTATCTGAATTCATTTGTTTCAGTGTCTTTATGCATGTGTGTGTGTGTGTGTGAGACAGAAAGCAACATTCTAAAGGAGAAATACTGCATTACATTCAATCGTCTATTGAGACAGTGATGGATTCAGAGGTATTGTGCATTGCATGGCACATACCATCTGAAATGGTTTTCAATTTCTATGAAATTGAAATGATATGGCTCAAGTATTTTTATGACTATTAAATATTATATTCAATTACACTATATTTGTATGTACCATTTAACTGAATTATCAAACAATCTCAGATGTTATGTTCCGTGCAATGCAAAACACATTTCATCAATATATACACGACCATTCAAAATTTGGGGCCTTTAAGATTAATTTAATGATTTTGAAAGAAGTCTCTTATGCTCATCAAGGCTGCATTTATTTCATCAAAAGACTGTACAAACTGTTTACTATTTTGATGTGCATTAAAATGTTATTCATTCTTGTGATGGCAAATGTGAATTTTCAACATGATCCTTCAGAAATCATTATATTATGCTGATTTGATGCTCAATAAACATTTTTTATTATTATTAATGTTGAAAAGTTGTGCTGATAAATATTTTTTTGTGGAATTGGTGGAATTGCATGATTATTTGATTGAAAGTTCAAAAGCATTTAAATGAAAAAGAAATAATTTGTAACATTATAAATGTCTTTGTCACTTTTGATCAATTTAATGTGTCCTTGCTGAATAAAACTATTAATAATTAAAACAACAAAAATACTGCTCAACCCAAAATTTTGAATAGGAGTGTATGTGTGTGTGTGTTGTAAAATAAATAGCACATCCATTGACTGATTGTCTGATAAACTCAAATCAGTACTTCCATGTCCTGTTATGTATCCTAATAAGCGCAATAATATGCATATGCACTATGTAGTGTTCTTGATGACCATGTCCAGGTTTATTTTGCGATAATGATCATTACGTAGTGTATTGAACTCATCTAATCGTTTAGTTTCAATTGGCTTTCCTTCATAATTACCCACTCATGACCACAAGGAGCACTGACAGGTCATCACTGTCTGATTAAATCAAGTTATTTGATTTATGAGATCATTTCTCTGCTTCAAATCAAACCCAAACACGAGCAATCACGGCAACAAGGCATTAAGGCACCATCGAGCTAACAATGTGACCCCCCGATAAAGAGATACCTAAACTAGCTCTCGGGAAAGCCACAAACCACAAGACCCCAAAGGAAATAACAGAGAGCATGCTGGATTCAATTAATTTAAAGAAAAGTGGTCTGAATCAAAGGACACAAGAATGCCTTTTATTTACAGTGCCTTCCTGTTCCTCAGAAACCTCAGAGCTCCTCTTACTGTAAAAACAGCCCAACTGAACTGCCGTATTTAATGTGTGGCAGAGAATAACCAAGGAGAGAGAGAATAATTGACTGATTACAAGATAAGAATGAATAGACACTGTTGAACAGAGAACAGAAAGTGTTCTTTTCAGAGCTGTGCTCCTGTTGCCAAACGCCCTTAAAGTGCTGCGCTCTTCTTTCAGGCCTACTAGATCGAGATGAGTCATTTCAGCTAAGTGAGGGAGCGCAAAACTCCTTACCAAGATGTGGAGAGGGTGTTTTTTAGGGGGGTGAGAGCAGAGGAAGTATGAGGAAGAAAGAGGAAAGAATGAAGAGAGAAGAAAAAAATCCCCTATGAGTGTTGCAAAACATTAGCACGAAAATGGCAGCAAGCATTTTTTGGCACTTCCATGATGTTAATGTCGAGTGTTTACAACAAAAAGTCCCTCAGAGTACCATAGTGGCGAGAATACATTTGTGAACCCTTTGAAAATACCTGGATTTCTGCTTGAATTACTCATTAAATGTGGCCTGATCTTCATCTAAGTCACAATTGCAGACAAACACAATCTGACTAAATTAATAACACACAAACAGCTGTAGTTTATTGACAGTGTATAGAAAATGCAGTGCATATCTAATTGGAGTAGGATAAAGGGACAGTTCTCCCAAAAATGTAAGTTCTGTCATCCTTTACTCACCCTCAAGTTGTTCCAAATATGAAGAACACAAAAGAAGATATTTCAAAGAATGTCAGTAACCAAACAGCTGATGGACCCCATTGACTTCCAGGAACCATTAACTGTTTGGTTACCCATCTCATTTTCTTCAAAATATCTTCTTTTGTGTTCACAAAACTAGACGAGGCTACAAACGCACTTCAAAAGACCTGGATGTTCATCAAGATAAGACATCCTGTCAACAAATTCAGGACTGTTGTCTATAACTGTGACTTCAATGAAAGATTTCAGAGATGGAAAATTTTTTAAAAGGTTCACAAATTTATTCTTGTGACTGTAAATACTGTAAATGCCCCCCCTTTTTGCATTTTGGATTTAAATTCAAATATTTGACTCTCTCAACACTACAAGGTATGGATATCAGGGATCAACCCACATACTATAAAATGTTAAGCAGTTCAAACTGAGAAAGAAAGAGTTCTTATACAAAGTCATTGTGCTCCAGCACTGAGTTCTAGCAAAGATTATTTATGTTGCTACTTTAAACTATGTGTGTGAACATGTGTTGGCCATTCAACCGCACCTTAGTCTTTCCCAGCTGCCACTCTTTCTTTGTGACGTCATACTTCGTAAGCAGATCTGCACACTTCCTCCTCTCGTCCGCCGTGTGGTTTTTGTCCCTCAGGATCATTGTGTATCTGCACAGGAAGTGGGCACAACTTAAACGCATACGAACACATTCCACCTCACTCATTTTACTGTAAGGGAACAATGTCCTGATCAAACGTTAACAGATTAAGAAAAACTTCCCAGGCATTGTTCATTATGCTTTCAAGGACGGGCATCTGGAACAGATTTTGTGCTTCAAAATTTATTTTAATGGACTGTCAGTGGTTTTGTGACGGTTTCTTGGTCACGTGTCTCACCTGCTGAGGAAGTCTTGGAAGGTTCTCCGTACAGGAAAGCCTGCTCTACGGATCTTCACTGTCTCCAGCATTCCAGAGTAACGTAGCTGATTCAGAACCACATCTGCATCAAATTTATTTGCGTTCTGGAAGAAGACAGAATGAGATGTCCTTCAGCATGGATGTCAACTGCCTTTGCCAGTCAATAAGAAACAACACGTCAATAAGAAACAACATTCACAATCTCTCTCTCTCTCTCTAATATGTGACTTTCCAGTGATGCTTGGTTTGCTAGGATTCTATCTCTAGCAAATTAGATAAACATTTGGCCGATATACTGTACAACTATTTGAAAATATGGAATCTGGAGAAATCACCTTTAAAGTTGTCCATTCATGCTCGCCATTGTGCTGCATTCACTCACACAAAATAAATGTTTTGTATTTTTACTGTTGGAAATTTACCAAATATGTTCATGGAACATGATCTGTACTTGATATCCTAATGATTTTTGGCATAAAAGAAAAGCCGATAATTTTGACCCAGACAATGTATTGTTGGCTATTGCCACAAATATAACCGTGATACTTCTGACTGGTTTTGCGATCCAGGGTCACCTATTATAAAGTATTTTACCTTTATAATATTCTAAAGTATATTATATATAAACATTTTTAGTATCAGTAATTTTATTTTCCTTCCTTCCTTATTCAACTAACCCTAACAGTTTACTAATACTAATAGTCTAATGAGAGTTAGTTGACATTTAGGTGCAGTGTTACTTGTATTTAACATAATGTTTAAAGGGCACCATCAAAATAATGTTTTACCGGGTTTATTATCAGAGAATATCTTCTTGACCTGAGTGGTCCCACTTTATATTAAGGGTTTCTTTAAGCTGTACTTGCATCGAAAAATAAGTACAATGTACTCACTGTTTTCATGTTGTATTGTAAATCACTTTTGCTGCTACTGAGATGTGGTACGGGCAAGGTTAGGACAGGTGTGGTGATATGGGTAGATATAAGTGTGGTGTAAGGGAAGGGTCAACTGTGTAATTAAATGTAATTACATAAATTAATGTTATGGTATTTATAATTTAAATTTATAAATTATAATTTATATTTATGTACTTATATTTTACAAATTTTAAACATGTAAGTACACAATAAGTCAGTACTGTTACTGTTATATAATGTATACAGTATTTATCACTATCAAGTAGTGTCTCAATATCATTGTTAAATAATAAAATAAATAAACAAAACAAAACAAAATAGGCAAACAAGAAAAGAATGTCTAATAATGACATATAAACTTAATCCGTCTTAATTTGGTAAACGTATACAGTATATACAGTGATTTGGTGATTGTGATATAGTGGGATAGCGATATATATATATAAAGTTGTAAACAAAGTTTGTCATTTTAAACCAGACCAAAATACTGAAATAAAAAACTGAATAAAACTGATTTTTTGCTGTGTATGACATGATGTTTCAGTTGTTGATGAAAGATTGCAAAGACAAACATTTTATCTTATGAATAACATAAGCCAGATGAAAGTGCAATGAGACTGGGAATCTTTATAGGGCCTGTTTTGATTTGACTTTAACTGTAACCTAGGGGGAGATAATATAGATGCTTGTTTTGATCTGTCACATAAAAAAACAAAAGCTGTCTGTGGGCAGAAATAGGGGTGAAACCCCAACGCCAGTCATGAGGCTTTCAACTGGGATTGATTATGTCTATTGTGTGAGGTGTTGCGTCATGCTCAGTGGCGATCTGTAGCTGGATCAGTAACGTCAGTGCCTGGTGTTCAGCTGCTCCCACACAGTACAGTCCCATCAGGCCGTTTGATGGCTATGTTAAGGAGCGGGGCTCATTGTTGGTGGCCTGGACATCTGGTGCAGCTTAACTGCGTGCTCCTGACTTTTGCCTTGTCCTTCATTTCAATCAGCAGAATCTCAATCAAAATGATCATGTCAGGCTAATGGGACAGGACATTGAGGTGTATTTCTGGGCTCCCTGAGTAATTTGGGCATTCAACTTGGGTTAGACATGAAGTACGCAGTATTACAATTGTCCATAAAGGGGCCGTGATATGACCGAGGGATCACTGTTGTGTGGGATAAACGAAGAAAAGGTGTGGAATGACAGAGGGAGCCAGGCAGATTGCCAGACGAGACCACAGATCCCCTCCCTGAGGACAGTTATCACAATATAACAACGCCAAACCCGATCCTCAGCCCGCTGAAATTAGAGTCCTTGATAAATCAATACAATCATAATAATTCCAGTAATGCAGGAGCTCAAATGAGCACGTTTACAGCCCAACCGTATCACATAATGAAGGGTAGAGGCTGCCCCTGGCACTGTGTGATTTGTTGGCCATTATCTCCACATTCCTTTGCTGCAGGTCAGGAGTATGATTCTCCTCTCTGAAGCAGGCAGCCGTGACCTCTGACCCCAGCACAGGCGGGTTTGGGCTGTAGGAATGTGCTGGCGGTGGGGATGGGCTGTTCTGTTCTGAGCAAATCAGCACAAAGAGACTCTATGTACCGAGCTGAACAGGACAGACTCAGAGCACTTGCTGGCTGTAAAGCTTCTCATATGGAGATGATGCCAGAATGTGATGCAAGGGAATTTTTACTTTAACATGAGCAGAGGCCACTAGTCTGCTAATATTGATTTCAGTCACACTTTAGATTAGGGTCCAATTCTCACTATTAAATTACTATTAACTATAACTTTTGCCTGAATAAACTCCTAATTATTTCTTATTAATAGTTAGTAAAGTAGTTAAGTTTAGATAGTGGATAGTATTAAAGGATATAGAATATGGTCATACAAAATAAGGCATTATGATGTGCTTTATAAGTACTAATAAACAGCCAATATCTTAGTAATATGCATACTAATAAGCAACTAGTGCAACCATGATTTCTAAATGAGTTTTTTCATGTTTTCCTGTAAAATACCATGTAAAAGGTACCCTTTTATACATTTATTGATTAATTATTAAAATGTATTATTAAAAAAATAAGTAATTTTTAAGTAAGTAATTAAAAGTATTTGACCTGAATATTAACTTTAAAAACAACATTACATACTACACTCTCAGAAAAAAAGGTACAAAAACTGTCACTGGGGCTGTACCTTTTCAAAAGATACACTTTTGTACTCAAAGGCTCGATATTGGTACCTTGGTGGTACATATTAGAACCTAAAATGTACATATTAGTACCTAAAATGTACATATTAACACTTAAAATGTACAAATTAGGACCTAAAATTGACATATTAGCTCCTGAAATTGACATATTAGCACCTAAAATGTATATATTAACACGTAGAATGTGCATATTAGCACCTAAAATGTATTTTTTAGCACCTGAAATGTACATATTAGCACCTAAAATGGACAGAAGTCTACCTTTTGAAAAGGTACAGCCCCAGTGACAGCTTTTGTACCTTTTTTTCTGAGAGTGTAGGACAAGACAAAATACTCATATTACAGATACGAAAGAGTGTTGCTTCAAAAATGTATCGTTTCAAAACAGTGACTAGTGGATATTCAAGGGTTAAAAAGTCTTTATCTCATTGCTCTTGAAACTCATTTGCATTTCTGCATATTCAAATTTGGTGCATCGATATTTGGTTACAAGACAGACAGACACCAGTGCTGTTTGACGTTATTGACTTCATATGTTGCACAGCACATCTTGCTTGGATATGATTCACAATCTAAAGTAAAAGATAAAGTTGTTGGTGAATAACTTAGATTTGGGTAGGTTTCATAAACAAAGCTACTATAAAATTTTCAGGCCGAAAAGGTCCATTGCCGAGAGTGTAGTGATGCATCAAGCATGGCTCACACACAAAAACACTTTCAATCGAAGTAGCTTTCTGCTGATCAGTGAGAATCACGGCCAACTTTAACGCAAGCTAAATATATGGGGGGCACATTTTCATCCTCATGTGAAACTCCCAATCCCAGATTCTGAGTGCAATGACTGGATTTAATGACTGGATATTTAATTTGTATGGACTACTTTAAGGTGCTTTTGGTCACTTTTATTATATGGAAAAGAGCAGAGTGAACATTCATTCAAAATTGCTAATGTTTGAAAGGAGAAAGAAAGTGATACATTTTGCAATGACTTGAGGATGATTTAATAATGACAGACTTTTATTTTGGAGTGAACTATTCCTTTGAAAGTGACATTTAATCTTCTTGGAGTTTGGTTTTATTGTCTGACTCAATAAGGAAAGTAAATATGGGTTGATTGTGATATGGACAGTACAAAAAATGTGTCAATCCTACCTTATCCATGTTAGGTTTGATGCAGCGCACAAAGAAAGGGTTGGAGGCACTTAAAGTGGCCATCAGTGCATGAAGAGAGTCCTGAAACACAGTTACAATAACACTAAATTACACCTCTGCACAGGAAAGTAAAAGGACCAAAAGGGCAGTTAAGCAACCAGAGCTGCTATTTGCTTGTCCGTCCCACATCTCCTGTTGAATAGGGCAAACACAGGCAGTGACAGGGCCCATATTTACCTAGACACACCAAGGACCCTTCAACCTGGCACTCTGTCCCACAGTCTCAGACTGAGAGGCTCCAGGCTGGCTTTAATGACAGGGGAACAGGGGAACATGCACAGACCCTGTCAAACCCTTGTACCCGGTTTGTGGGTAATCCCCTGGCTTTAAGACCCACAGTACAAGGGCAGCTGCCAAATCCCCTGCACGGCAGTTATGGCATGCAAAGCCCCGTAACCCCGCAAACCAGCAGATATACAGGGACTTAGACAAAGGGGACAAAACACACACATGCAAGGTACACACACAGTCACACAAGTGCAGGAAAATAAACAAAGTTTCTGCTAGGTTTGCACTTATTACCTTGAATGTCCACCCAGAATAGACAAGGACACAGGAGCTTCGTTCCAAACCTTACAGAGCTGCTTTGCTGATTACTGGCTACACAGGCTTTCTTTTAAGGCAGCATCCTAACTATCACGAAACCCATTAAGTGACTGATTTGGAATGTTATACATAGGCAGCAATTCTGCGCGTCACACAAAAAGGATTCGATGATACGATGATTGATTTCAACAGTATCTGCCCACTTTTTCGGCAGCATTTTTCCATTGGTTTTTCCCATGATAGGATTATTAAAAAAAGTCTTATAAGCCACTAAACAAACCAAATAGCTATGAGTTGAATCAAAACATTACAAACTTTGATTTGAAGCAACAATCTCATGAGGCATTGTGATTGAGATAATCAAATTAAAACAGGAAAACAAAAAAAATAGCTTTAAGGACTTGCAGAGTAACATCATTCACAGTGCTTTATGGGAGTTGCAGGACGTTTTGTGGCGATTTGATTGTCAGGATTCTTTGGTGGACATTTCGCCACAGAATCAAACAGGAATTGGGCTGTTAAACAATTATTTACAAGAAAATACGTTGAAATGATGGCTTCAACAAAAAGAAAATACTATCATTTAATATATCTTACAGTATAACATATACGTTTTTGAACATTCTTCTTGCTTCGTCAGCCATCTTGGATTTTTTTTTATAAAGAGTTTGTCGCAATAGGCTACATTCTTTTTAATTGAAGGATGTGAACCTACCCTAGAGTTTAGTAAAAACAAGGTATTTTAGCACATCTGCAATGCCAACAGGTTTTGGAACAGAGCACTTGTCTCATGATCTTATCATCCTGATTCTCTCAAAATGTAGTTTCGCTTAGTTATATACCATGGGACATTCACTTCATTGTCTTACCCTGAACTGAGAGCTGACGGTGGGTTTGCGGCGGGCAGTGCCCATCTTCAAAGTCTCGTCTCCACTCCTGCTACCAACACGCTCAAACAGGTCATAGATGAAGTCAAGTCTGTAGACACAGTCAACACACAATAGAGATAATATCACATAATTGATTTCAGCAGAAATGTAGATCAGCAACAACTGCTTCAAGGTAGTTGGATGTTTAAGAATGTATATGGGAAAATGTATGGTAAAGTTTTCTAAACAGCCTTTTGCCTTCAAGAGATAATTTTATATGGATATAAAATAAGGTAAATTCATTATTAGAAGTATAAATATTCCAATAAGTCTCTAAGTTAATTTAAGCTCACAAAAGCGGAATAAAGTAAGGTTTTTAGATACAGCTTAGTATTAAAAGACATGACAACTTGTCAAAAATATTTAGTGTCAACTATCCTTATAT
>JAOTRC010000043.1:20862397-20873232 GCA_027497675.1 Cyprinella lutrensis
CCCCCCCCCATTATAGTACAAAAGTATGTTATCATCACAGTAATGCAAGACCTCATGCGCTGAATATGAATATGCATACTTCCCTAGTAAGGCAAAACCAGTCCGAATTAATAGTTTTTGAAAAACAGTAGACGAAAAGTATCCAGATGACCTAATACTTATGTGGAGATTCTGTATGCATCCAATGTATACTTTACAATCCCATGACGAGGCTATGGGAGAGGCGATGCAAGTGACACCATTGGTCACGTCAATGCATATTTATTTAGTATGTCCAGTTTGCATTTATACTACAGACACACATACTTTGCAACCATTGGAAAAGCATGTTCTATATAGTAAGTTTTTCCATCAAATGTGAGTGATTTCAGTACACGTCTGGTATGGAATGTTTTTGGCGTTATGGCCTAATTTTTTCATCTAGGTAAATAGAGGTTGGAAGACAGTGTCGTACTATCTAAGCTGGTTTCTAGAGCAAAATTAGTTCAAAATCTAAGCAGGGTCACTGGCAGGACCAACCTGTTATATTCAAGCTGCTCCAGAGAGAAGATGTGCTTGTTGAAGTACTCCTGGAGCTTCTCATTGGCATAGTTAATGTTGAACTGCTCAAACCGGTTCACCTGGAGGGGGGAAAAAAAGTCATAAAACATGACAACATGCCATCGGCAGGTTGTCTGTCTGGAACATTTCAACAAACTCAACAAACTCTCACCTCAAAGTTCTCAAAGCCAAAGATATCCAAAATGCCAATGGACTTGAAGTTGTCCTTTCCTTTGATTTTCTGGTTGATTCTGGTGATGATCCAAGAAAAACACTGGGAATACAATGCCATGGCCACAGAGTCCCGGGAATCAATTGCCTTTGGAAAGCAGGGAAGAGACAAATATTAATCCAGAGATACTTTTCCTTTAGTTAGTCTCCAACAGTGCAATTTAAAACCATAAAACCAACAAGCAATGTCTCTAGAGGTTATTACAAAACACTAAAATGTCTATTTATATTTCAAAACCATAAAAAACTGTATGGTTTTTTAAACTGAATTTTCAGGGTTGTTACTCTCAATAATTGTGTGTGTCTTTAAACGTTCGAAAACAATGCATGTCTTTCCTGATTTATAGTTGAGAATGGATCAAATACAGGCCACAAATGAGTATGTGGACACTTAAGCCATATTCAAACCACCCAAAGGTTTTCAAATTATACTCAAAAGGAAGAAAAAAGATAATTTCGGGTTGTCAAACAGTAGTGGAACATGTTAATGTGATGAACTACACCCGTGCTAGGATACAGATACACGTTGTGAGAACTGATTTACACAATCTGACCGACCAGTTCGTTTTATTAAAAGTGAGGAAAAGTGAGGAAAAATATCTTCTTCTGGAATTTCAGTTCAATTACAGAAGGAGCAAATTAGCCTCTGCTATTGCTAAGAACACTAAACTCCCGTCTATTGTTTGTTTCAGCAACACTATAACTCATCAGTCAGAGACACTTCTGCCTGATTCTGAACTATGTGTTGGCTCCATCAGAAAGACCTGAAAGAATGGCTGTTTGTGCAGGATACAGCCAATGGCAGCTGTTGAGGTCCTGGCCACTGTGTTAGTGTATTATGAGAAAAAGAGGAGGAGGAATAAGGGCCTCCATTAAGACGTGGCCCTGCTTTATGACCGCTAACACAGGCTGGAGTTAGTGGCCATTGTCTTTGTTCATGAAAAGATTGCTTGTGTGTTTCTACCGAGTCGGGCACAAAGGCCAGAGTCCTTAGTACATGCTGGATGAGATTTATGGGATAATGTGGGTTGGGGTCTCTTTATTCTTCGCATGCACACACTTTCACCCCCACCACCCCCACTGGTCTAGCTCCCTTTTTCGAACCAGTTTCCAAAAAAACAAGCCTTTGATTTTCATTCCCTTGACCATGAACTTGCATTGAGGGAAAGAAAAATTCTAAAGAGTAAGTTTTGAGCTCTAGAGCTAAACTGACTGTCTCTTGTGTTTACCGTGCATATTTGTGTGGTAGGCTGCCCCCATTAGGCGGCTGCTAACCGCCGTCTCCACACTCTGCCTCTATTGTGTTTTTTTCTCATGAGATCTTTATCGCAGAGTTATTATAGCAGGAATCCGAGGGGACAAAAAAACAGGAAATGGTACCAAGTCACGCAAAGACACTTTTTACACAGGCGTATGGGTGTGAGCATGTCTTTTAATGACAGTCTGTCAGTAAATCTGGGGTGAGTGTGGGGATACAGGGAAAGAAACAGTGTGTCTCTGGACACACTGAGGGCACAGCACAGGCATGTCACGACATGATACAACATGAAGGGTAAAATAAACACACAAAAAAATCTGTAGCAGAAATATAAGACTTTTTGAAACCATTGGCCAAACGTATTCCAAAATGTAAATAAACAAAGATATATCTTATTCCTAAACATGCCAGTACTATACAACATCATAAAAGTGGAAGCATGTCCTGGTTCCTTACCTGTTCCACAGTGAGGGGCGAGCAGATTTCTTCTCCTCTAAGGATCATGGACCGCTGTGTCAGAACCTCAGACAGCTGAAAGGAGTCGAGTCCCAGCAGATCACTGACGACACTGACCACTGTTATTCAAAGAAACACACTGCATAAGCCTTGACAACTGTGGAAAGTGTGATTATTCATCATTATTAAAGGGATAGTTCACTTTGAAATTAATTTTTGACATGTTTTAGCTTACCTCAAGTGGATCCAAGATGTAGGTGTCTTTGTTTCAGCAGTAGTTTCAATTTTGATATTTGTAGGTCAAACCGATCATGTCTTATCAGTCATATAATGGACTATGGGGTCCACCTCAAGGAACATGCACATAGAAGTCCAAATTAAACATGATTTAATGTCTTGTAAATGTAAATACACATTGATGGCCTAAGACACAGTATTTATGTGACAGTATTTATATAGATTTTACCTCTTGTAACCACAGCCACGTCCAAGTGATCTGAGGGCGTGGGCGCTTTGTGGCTTTGGTTACAAGAGGTAAAACGATATAAATACTGTTCGTTTCATCACACAAACTGCTCGTTTCGTGTCTTAGGCCATCATTGTGTACTTATATTTACGAGTTATTGAATCATGTTTAATTTGGACTTCTCTGTGCATGCTCTTTGAGGTGGACCCCATAGACCTCCATTATATTACTTATAGACAAGAATATCAAAATTGAAACTACTGCGGAAACAAAGACACCAACATCTTGGATGCCCTTGAGGTAAGCTAAAACATATCAAAAATTAATTTCAAAGTGAACTATCCCTTTTCGGTATCAAATGTACATTAAAATCTTATCCAAATTTTAAATACTGAGATAATATTTTGTCAATATTCATTGAGCAAATTGAATCTTAAGTTTCATGCATGTCTTCAACATATTTTTGAAAATAATTATGAAATGTTCCCAAAAAATCCAACAGAATCAATCTGTGACTGTAAAGATTCTTTTTTAAGTTTTAACCGAACAGTTCGAAAGTTTCAGTTTTTGTTTTCAAAAAGGATACATAAATGTATCAAAAGTAACAGTAAAAACATTAAAAATGTTACAAATAGATTCATCAAATAATCCTTGGAAAATAGCAGCTGTTCAAAACATTAAAACCAATGAGAGATGTTTCTTGAGCACCAAATCAGGATTATTATAATGATTTCTTAAGGATAATGTGACAATGAAGACAAAAGCTGTGATCTGTGAACCTCCTTTAGTGGTGATCTGAGCACCCCCTGCAGTCATGAACTCAATGTTGCCGATCTGTAAGACCCCAGAGAGCAGCTTGAAGACATCCCGAATCTCTTCCTCTGTGAATTCCATCACTTTCAAAGCTTCCTACAGTCATTAAACAAAATAAAACCATAAACATGTCTTTTTTCCCCTTAAAATACAGATTACAGAATAAAAACATAATAAAAGCCTAAATCTGTTCATTATATAAAGGGGTCGAGTCTCTTCAGAAAATTAGGGCTAAACCGCTCAATTCATATGGATTAGTTTTCCAATCCGTTTATGAACTTTGTTGAATGTCAAATTTCTCACATTTCATTTGTGTTCCGAAGATGAACATAGTCTTATGGGATTTGAACAACATGAGGGTGAGTAAATAATGACAGAATTTTTATTTTCGGGTGAACTAACCCTTGTTGGTACTTTCCTGTTATCTGGACACCACCATATACCATTTCGGAACTATAGTCATCCCTGATTGGTCTTAACCCCAGTGACAGGTAGGTTTAGGGGCGGGGTTAGGGGTAGGCCATCGTCCCTGATTGGTCTTAACCCCAGTGATGGGTAGATTTAGGGGCGGAGTTAGGGGTGTCCGGATAACAGGAAAGTATACCCTTGTTCTCCCTACTTCGTGCTGAACAGTTTACAGAAAAGAGATGATGTGGTGCCCTCTAGTGGAACATTAAATAAAGCCCATTTGCTCTGTTTGTTCATGAGACAAGTAACTGTCTAAGAGTTGAGGACAGTGTCAAACACAGATCATGCAAAATACTGACTGACCATCACACTATCATAGAGGTGTTTGTCATCCAAGCTTCTGTCTTTCACACAGCCAGACTGGTTGAGGTAATGATACGCCTCGGGAGAATCAGCCAGCATGTACATTTCTGAGGATGAGAACACGGAGTGATATAAAAACAATGGCCAGAGAGAAATATTCAGCTTATTTAAAGTTGAAGTGTAGAAAAAGCTAAAATCTCACCTCTGTGTTCATGCTTAGCTCCTGACAACAACGCATAGAAAATATGATAGTTCCTCTCTCCCGGATTCTGCCGCACAACTCGATTCTGGAAAGTTATGACAATTTTAAAGCAAAGGCCTACAACTGCTCATCTGCAGGTCTATAAATGGCTAAAAAATAAATATAAAAGAATAAATAAAAGATACCTTTTCAAGTAAATAATCAATAATGCAGCCGCCCTGAATATTTCCACTCTGAGAGAAGTGAAGCTGAATGAATTTGCCAAAGCGACTGGAGTTGTTGTTGTAAACGGTTTTTGCATTCCCAAACGCCTCCATTATTGGACTGGAAAGGAAGAGAAGGAACAGGTGTGAAAGCATTTTGTGTGTGTGAAGTGTGTGGTGTGTGTGGTGTGTGTATTACCTGCTCTGTACGATGGCCTGCTCCACCCTGGTGGTCCTCTCTGACAGCGGAGAGCCTGTGGAGTTCTGACTCATGACAGACAGGAACTTCAGTAGCAGTTTTGTGCTTTCTGTCTTCCCAGCACCACTCTCTCCACTGAGAACACATACACATGAAGCAAACAGTAAGCACACATTTGTCTCTAGATTTATATGTTTTAATTACTTAAGTAAAAATATCACAACCTTTAAAAAGTTTAGGGTTGGTAAGATTTTTAAACGTTTTTGAAATTAGCCTCTTAAACTCACCAAATCTAATAATATAGTAAATATTGTAAAAACTATACTATATTTACTATATTTAAAAATGTAATTTATTCCTGTGATGGTAAAACTGAATTTTCAGCATCATTACATTTTCCATTAATTTAATGTGTCCTTGCTCAATAAAAGTATTCATTTATTTTAAAAATAAAAGAAATTAGCAGCATGTTACCTGATGAGCACACACTGGCTGTCGTGTCTCTTCCACAGGCAGCGGTAACACTCGTTGGCCACGGCAAAGATGTGTGGAGGTAGTTCACCCAGATGATGTTTGCTGTACACATCCACGGCCTCGGCATCATACAGCCCTGATATCTGCTTATAAGGGTTCACGGCCGCGAGGATGGAGCCGATGTTTGTCTGCAAGAGAACGAACAACAATCAGAACAGGTTTTAGCGTACACTATCGAAATGGAGATTTTGTTAAAGCTCCAGAGACATTTGAACTTTTCCAGCCCAATAGACAATTTAACTAACTTTGACTCTAACACCATTCACCCGGGAAAAATAATCCATGACAGTATTTTGTATTGCATCATTTATGGTTCAAAAAGTTTCCAAGTTCTGATCAATGTAATAATATCTACGATCTACAAAACATTTTAATAGTATGTTTTCTCATAGACTGACACTCAAATGAAATCTACAGATTTTCAATCGTGTTTATTTTTTTTTTTTCATTATTGTTGGTTTATCTAATAATCTACAAATACCTGTTATGTTTTCAGGTCAGTTTAACATTGTATATTGTGGTATACAGTATGTTAAAATTCAGTTTGACAATTAAGTAAAAGTAAAATGATAACATATATGTTAATGAAAAAAAATCATAAAGCATTAATGCTAAGTAGTTCCAGAGTGATAAACTAACATCAGAAGAAATAAAAATTAGAAGACAATACATCCACAGAAAAACTGTTAATTACATTTTTAATTTTTTTTGTAAAACCAGTCATCATCAGCCAGTTCTTGGGATATATTTTTGCCACATTTATTTCATGCTTATTGGAAACATGGACATTTTAGGACAAAGTTAAGCTCAGATTAAACCCCATTAAAGCTTCACAGAGTTCTTTTGAGGCAAACGATTTCTCAAAGTACAGATTGTTCCCTTTTTTACATGAAAACACTGCAATCAAATTCCTATTTGTATTTAGAAGATAATTAGTGTGTGTGTGTGTGTGTGTGTGTGTGTGTGTGTGCACGTGCATGCGTGCGTGTGTGGTGTTTTGCAAAAATAAGGCTTACATAAATAAGGTCCTTCTGGTAGCGAAGAAAGAGGTTGTGCATGATGGCGGCCTCATGTAACTCGGCCAGAGTGGACATGTCTTCCACTCCACTGATGCTGGTGGGATGCATGGGGAAAACTTTGAGCCTGTTCACCTCACCCTGATCCAGAGTTATCACCTTCAACACACAAAAACACACAACCATGTCATTATAAACACAAACTATCAAGGGCTGTCATCAGAGGACCAACTGGGACATTCATTTTAGTGCTCTCAGATTAAGCAGAAAGTAGGAGTACACTAACTAAATATGCATTCCTAAACAACACTTTAGAAATCCAGAGTAAAGAAATTAACTGTGATTTATGCTGCTATGAAGCAACAGTGCACAAGACAGGGCTCATTTCCAGGAGTACACACGTGGGCCTGAAGCTTGTTTTACTAATTTGTCCGGGCCTGCTCGATCTTTCTGCCAAGTTGTTTCACATTCCTGAAACCATACCCCCCATGACATCTTCACAGCGATCCTCTCACTTTCATTGTCCTGAGCACTTCCTCCACGACTTGTCCTCAGAAATCCTCGGACACGCTGAATCACATTATGCTGAATCACAAGGCTGACGTCTTCATTGCACATTGCATTTGAACCGGTTCTTCTTTAATCTACTTAACTGACACTGAGGATTTCTTGAGATTCGTTTGCTGAATCATACAGACTATAAATCATGTGTATCTGGTGTAATGCACTGTCATTCATTATTCACTGATACAACCCACCACTAAAGTTTGCTTTAAGGTCGAACACACATCCTACACAAATCTTTAATTAAAGGTCCAAATAATTGTTCAAATTATATTAGTAGAAATATCATTTCTGAGCAGATCAGTAAACATTCACTGTAAAAAAAAGAAAGAAAAGAAAAAAAACAAGCAAAAAAACTCAGTTGGAATTACCTGAAATAAATGGAATTTAATTGAAAAATTAAATGGAAAAAAATGGGTAAAAAAAGATATCAAAAGAAAAAAAAACAAGAAAAAAAATAAGTTGGAATTACCGGAAATAAATGGAATTTAATTGAAATTTAATTAAACTTAAACCTACCTTTAACCAGCAAAGGAAACAAAATCACTCTGAACACTTTAGCAACTCATATGGAACACCCTGGCAAGCAACTTTAGTTAAATTCTTTAAATTTATGCTGAATATTTATTTCGCAGCATAGGTCATAGTTATTCTTGTAACTGAGATCGATGACAAATCCATTAGCAAAAAGAGCCACTACGATTTAATGATGTCATACAATAATGATCTTATCATTGTGGCTCGTCAGGCCTGTCTCCAGACAGATGAGATTCATTGATCAGACATGACAGAAAGGAAACAGCACTTTGGCAGAATCTCTGCCCCCATCTGAGCTAATGATCTATATGGAGATACGAGACACATAACCCATGTGTAGAACCACCTGAGGCTCTGTTTATCAAATTAGAGTTTCGGGTCTGAAGCATTGTGAGTTTATACTAGGGGGCGCTATGACTTTATTATGATTCATTGATGTGTAATGAGGTCATTGTTGCGTCATAGCTGTGTTAAAGTGTCTTATAGTTTATGTTATCGTTGTGTGACGCCTCATCTTTAAGACCAGACCAGGAATCTGCTCTATATGGGTCATTTCTCAACACAGAAGGACACCAGATGCACTTTGGGTCAAAGTTCGTGCACAAAATACATGAGCTCCAGCCATATGATTCATCAACAAACATCCAGCAAAGAATTTAAGGATGTTTAATTGAAACATTCCTGTTGAGACATATTCCACAAATGCCTATCCATGAGATGCTGGCTCCCACCACTAAGGGCAAACAAACAGCCTGGAGGTTGAAACAACACTTAGTATATGCGAAGTGGGAGGTTTAAAAATTACAATAAATGTTTCTAAATAAAACATTCACAGGATGTGGTAAGAGGCAGGGCCATCATTACGTGGGGATGACCAGGAAAATGGGCCCTTAGGTTGGTACAAGTGTATGGGTGTCTAAGACCCTATGTATTCAAACAATGGCCTGAGGTCTCTTAAAAGATAATGCACTTAAATGAATGTCACAACTAAAAAACTATAACAAAAACTCAATTCAAATATTTTCATTAACCGATCAGATGTCAAAACTAATATTAAAAAATAAAAAATAAACTAAAACCGATTTTTATGACTCTAAAACTACTGAAAAAAATAAATAGGCTATATTGTGTAGATTCTTCTTTTTTTTATTTAACACTGTAAGGCGATAAAACCCTAAGAAATTTAAAGCCACGGCTTAATTTATATTATTGAACTTGAGCAGAACAAAAATAATACAATTAAAATAAAATAAATATATACTATAAAACTATAAAACAGTGGGAAAAAACTAAAACTATACTGAAGGTAACAGTCATATAGGGAAAACTATCAAAAATAAAATTTAAATTAAAGAAAGCTAAAAAATAAAATGTTTTTATTGCAAAATTATAATAACCCTGAATTTACACCACTGTTTGAAAGTTTTGGGCCAACTTTTTTTGTTTTAAAATAAATTAACACTTTTATTTTGATTGGATGCATTAAAATAATCAAACGTGACAGAGAAGACATTTTAATTGTACAAAATATATATATATTTTAAATTATAATTTGAAATATGAAGTAGCACAATGGTTTCAACATTGATAATAAGAAATTTTTCTTGAACAGCAAATCAACATAGAATAATTTCTGAAGAATGACACTGGAGTAATGATGCTGAAATTTCAGATTTGCCATTAAAGGAAAAAAAATACATTTTGAAAACATATTCAAACTAGAAAACCTTTTAAGAAAATATTTTAACTATTAATATTTTACAACATTACACTGATTATGCTGTATTTTTAATCAAATAAGTGCAGCCATGGTTTCTCTCAAAAATATTTTTAAAAACCTAACCAAACCCAAACTTTTGAACTAATATAATTATAACTTGAACTGGTTTCATAAAACGAGACAACTTTGGTCTGATAATCTGACTCTTAAAGCAACATATGCCTCATCTGATTGTCCTCTGCATTTGTGTGGCTGTGAACTCTCTTATATCAGAACAAAATGTAACAAAATTATAGGGATATGAGGACTGAGCAGCATGGCTACTTAACAAGGGTATACAGCTACATTTAAAATCTGATGCAATCTATCATAACTGCTGTCATTTTGTACTCCGTGCATGCTGACTACAAACAAAGTCATAATTTTTGTGAAAATAAGAGTGTATTTAACATGTACGATCAGCTAGGTGCCCCATGTAGTGTCCTGCTGTGCTCAGCAAATTGACACATGGCAGGGAGTCAGCTTGTTATAACGTCATTAGCACATTACAGGCGTTCAGACAGGACAATATATGTCAGTGTTGACAGTGTACCAGACAAAGGGAACATCACCTCCAGTTGCTAAGCAATGGACCATCCCTGGGAGAACTGGGAATCCTGATGATGAATCCTTTATCAATAAAAAATGAGAAAAACAACCAGTGCTGTCAGTTTGAAAAAATGATGCCCTATTGTAGGATAAATAAATGGAATTTCCTGGAGTTATTATTTGTGTTCCAGTATGCTATCACTATAAGATACCACATGTCCACTTGTTTAGCGGAACTGTTGTCCATTGTCCATGAAGGTTTATCTGTCTTCCTCAGCAGCAAGACTTCCTCATAAACATTATGTACGAAGTGATTAAGCATTGTTGGTCATCTTCATTTAAGTTTGCATGACTTGCATGAGAAATGGTATATTTATTCCTGACACACAACATCAATGCACTTACATGAGGTCCAACACACTCCCCTAAACGTGTGTGTGCATGTGAAACCATCAGCTAAAGCCATTGATCCAGAGTTACAAAGTGCACAATCAATGTTTTCCTAACGTGGCATTTTCACTGATGGCAGGGCCGCTGACTGACGCACCAAAAAAAAAAAAAGTCGAAAAGAAAATCTGTTTAAATATAAAACTGCAGTATCATTTTAGGACCATATTTAAACAAAAGATTGTTTATTCAAGCAAAGATCATTTTATACACATTTTAGCAAATATATTTTCTAATGACAACAAGACATCACACTCAGAAAAAAGCTACAAAAGCTATCACTGGGGCTG
>JAOTRC010000043.1:20873332-20890220 GCA_027497675.1 Cyprinella lutrensis
AGTCGAAAAAAAATCTGTTTAAATATAAAACTATGCAGTATCATTTTAGGACCATATTTCAACAAAAGATTGTTTATTCAAGCAAAGATCATTTTATACACATATTAGCAAATATATTTTCTAATGACTACAAGACATCACACTAAGAAAAAAGGTACAAAAGCTATCACTGGGGCTGTACCTTTTCAAAAGGTAAACTTTTGTCCATTTTAGATGCTAATATGTACATTTAGGTGTAAACACGAACATTTTAGGTGCTACTAAGTACATTTTAGGTGCTTATAAGTACATTTTAGGTGTTAATATGTACATTTTAGGTGCTAATATATACATTATAAGTGTTAATATGTACATTTTTAGGTGCTAGTATGTACATTTTAGGTGCTAATATATACATTTTAGGTGTTAATATGTACATTTTAGATGCTAATAAGTACATTTTAGGTGTTAATATGTACATTTTAGGTGCTAATATGTACATTTTAGGTGCTAACAAGTACATATTAGGTGTTTATATACAATTTAGATGATAATAATTACATTTTAGGTGTTAATATGTACATTTTATGTGCTAATAGGTGCATTTTAGGTGAAAATATGTACATTGTAGGTGCTAATAAGTACATTTTAGGTGTTAACATGTACCACTAAGGTACCAATATGCAGCCTTTTGGGTACAAAAGTGTTCCTTTTGAAAAGGTACAGCCTCAGTGACAGCTTTTGTACCCTTTTTTCAGAGAGTGCACATCAAGGCACTGTCTGCCATCTGTGTCATTAAAATACCATCATTGCCTTGTATACGCAATCAAATTCAAATTATTTTCATCAATTTTGTTCTAAACCGAATCAGCTTAATAAAAGTAAATAATCTAAATGATTAAATGTCTAGTGACTGAAGGTTTGTAATTAAAGAGTAGCTGGCATCTACTGCATAAGTGCCATGCATGAGGCTTTGTGTTTGAAAGACCACACCCTGCTGTATTATTGAGCGTAGACTGTATGAATATGCATGAGGTGGGTGGGGTCTCCTCAATAGGGACGGCCCATAGTGAGCAGACACATGGAGGCCAGCTGAAATGGCTCAACTCTTCACAGGAAGCATTCTTCCCTCAACCCATCCGCTGTACCAGCACCACCCTGCTCAAAGCAATCCCAGAAAAACGCAAGGTTTGCTTTACAAAACACTAACTGTAGACTTAGTGAAAGCAAATTGTCGTACATCATTAAGCTTTAAATAAAAATACAGATAATTTACTTTTTTTGAACCAAAGACCAACTGAGACAAACAGACGGATAGAGTGAACCAACAGACAGACAGATAGATACATACATATATAGACAGGCACTCGTCTGAATGATCTCTAGCTGAAGCTTGACCCCAGAACAGTATGTCAGTGGAGTGTCAGTCTCTTCACACCTCACTGAACTCACACACAGCCTCCTGATCTGTGCTGACCCCTGCTTTGGCATGGATGACACAGTAAGCTTACTAGTAAGCTTGCTAAATAAAACATGTGACGGGGTCCCATGCACTTACTATGCAGTTTTATGAGCCAGACACTGCACTGCATGCTGGGAGTCTGCGCTCACATCGGCAAAATTCGCTCTCGCCACCCTGCCAATGAAGCCGTGGACGCTCTGACTTAGATTGTACTGTACAGTATATTATGTAGGACCAGAACAAAGCACACAGGCTACATGTTGACACACATCTGATAAATATATTCTGACCTGCATCCTTATTGTGCTTTGAGAACAGGATTTCCTCCAGACACAAAGCTCTAACAGAGGGCCATACTGATTAAAAACAGTGGCTAAACTTGGCTTCCTTGTGGACATTCCTGCTATTCATATCAAAAGGTCTAACTGTAGAAGTAAGAAACTGGAATTAATTCAAACCGTACTTTACCTGCAGGACCTCACACAATTGAAAACATTAACAGTGAAACGTTTATCTCTCTCAGACAGATGGCCATCCGATTTATTAAGAATAAAATGCCAAAAACAATGGCAGAAATAAAGGAGAAATTAATGTTCTGTCATCATTTATTCACACTCTTAAATATAAGAAGAAATTTGAAAGAATATTCAAACTTTTTTTAATACAATGAAAGGACATAGTGACCAACATCATCTTTTGTGTTCCACGGACACAAGTCATACAGGGTTGGAGCTACTATTTTTTTTTTTTAAACAGCAGACGGTCTCTCTTACCTCTCCATAGTCTGTGGTGAGGATGAGAGTCCGGTCATCACAGCAGCTGACGATGGAGGGAAAGAGTTGATCCTTATCCCGCACCCACACACAAGCTCCCTAAAAAACAGCCAGACCAAATGAGACATTACATACAGCAAACCAATCAAGAACAGCCCAAGCAAGCTCATTAAAGACCTGACCTAAGAAGACAGAGATTTCCTTCCTATTGCGGCTGGTACATCAATTAAATATGCATGGAGGAGACAATAGTATGTGCTTCTAAAAAGAGCTGAGAACAAAACTAGATGATACAAAGGGGATATCAGTCAGCAATTTCAATTGATCTCAACCACAGCCCAACCCTTAAACCCTCTCATGGTCTTTCCATCATCATCGTCATCATCAAAGCACCACAGCCATTCCGTCTCGCTACGCTTTCATTTTGTAGTCATACAGTGGTGCATTTGACTGGTAGAAAGATCCCTCCCAATGGGTTTAAACACACATTGTGGGTACAGAGGCAGCACAGAACACTATTCATGACAACAGCACATGCTGCAAACCAAAGTAAAGCCCTTTTGACTGTACCAAACCCAGTACTTTGAAACGAGATGGTTGTTTCTCATGTCAGTTTTATGAAGGGGCCTTTGCTTGTGCACTCGCCTCTATGATAGGGTTTTTGATGGGATGCCAAAGCGTTGCTAAGTGCTGTTAGGGCATTCTGGGTGGTTGCTTGCTGCCTCCAAATCAATAGAGTCAAGTCCGAGTCTGAATTGTAAAAGCAAACCCTCATCCTGTATGACTTTAATAAGATACTGTGAAGAATGGTTAACTGTTTGTTCATATGATTATAGTTAATGGGGTCCAATGTTGTTTTGGACACCATTTAAAGGTAGGGACAAAAAATACATTTTCAAATGATCTGCTTTTGTGTTCTGCAGAATAAATAAAGTCTACTATAGGTCCAAACTACAGGTTTGGAACGACAGGAGTGTGAGTTTACATTTTTGGGTGAACTATGCCTTTAAGTTTATGCATGTGCTCAAATCTCTAATGATGAAAACAGCTGCAATGAAAGGGTGGTCCAGCAATGCTTTTGTCTAATTGTGTGGCATCCTTTAAACACAGCCGGCAACTTCCATGTTTTCAATCGGTAGGCCAAGAATGCAGAAATGGAGATGCAAAAACAGGAAAACAAAAGTCTGGCTACTAAGACCACTAGTCATTTCCTGCTGTTGTGAACTGTGAACTAATGGCCGTTATAATTACTTTGAGAAGGATTTTTTTTTTTTCGGCAAATGAAGTAAAAAAAACAAAAAAAACAATGACAGCCAATCAGAATCTATCCTGCTTTAAAGAGCTCTTTAAAGTGATAAAAAAGTGAAAAAAGTGCAGCGTGTGCTTATAATAAACAGAATGTGCGTTAATGTGCTTTAGTGTGGACGCTAATGTGGTAAAAATTATAATTACGGCTATTAGTGTAAACGGGCCTTTAGTGTGTATGGTGTGCCAGGTTCTGATCTCTCACACTTACACTGTCACTGACAGCCATAAATCTTCACAGCGCGGCCATTCAGACGGCCAATGGAGTGTTGAGAGAGTAGTTTGTCCAACAGCACATGAGAACCAAAGGATCAATGGGAGAGGCTTCCACCAGGAAACCCAATCCCCAAGGTCAGAGCGTGAGGATATCAATCCTCATTAACTTTTAATAATGACCTGACATGTGCAACGGCATTGGGTCCCGTAGGCAACATGTGCAGGCATTCAAACAATATACATCCACTCTTTCCAAAACACGCTGTATGAAGATGATCATAGACACATGATACACTGCAATGGAGACGTGGATTATAATGAGGCCAGACACATTCAAGTTTCAAGGTAATCGGTGGAGGTAATCGTTAAAGGGATAGTTCAACGCTATCTCGCGACCAATTCGTACAATTTGTGTGGCTAATTCGTACTTCATACGACCTCACTCGTACGATTTGTCTACACCCACGTAGGTTTAGAGGCAGGGTCAGGGGTAGGTCATTCGTACAAATTCAAAAGAGTTGGCCGAATCTGACGATTTAGCAAAAAATCGAGTGAGGTTTTACGAATTGTTTTGAATTAGCCATCTCAAAAAATTTGGGTATTAACTTTTGCCACATTATTTTTGTCAAGTCAAGTCACCTTTATTTATATAGCCATTTATACATTACAGGTTGTTTCAAAGCAGCTTTACAGTGATGATAACAGGATAATGTTCAACTGTTGTTCAGCTGAAGCCAGTTTAGTGTTGATTCAGTTCCATTGTAAACATAATAAATCATTAAATTAGTTCATTTTATCTATAAAGCAGCTCTGCAAAACAAGGACGTCATCGTCCAGCTCAGTTCAGTTCTCATACAACAGCATCAGTACAGTCAGATCTATATTGTTGAATATTAAGTGTCTCCAACTAAGCAAGCCAGAGGCGACAGCGGCGAGGAACCCGAACTCCATCAGGGACAGAGTGGAGGAAAAAAACCTTGGGAGAACCAGACACAGTCAGTTCTGGGGCAGTTCTCTTCTGGCCAACGAACGAACATGGTGTCATTATGATTCAGGCTGCATCACAAGTCAGAATTCAGATCTGGATAATTAGCATTTAAAAATTCATACAGTTCCTTTTGCTTAAAGATCGATTCATCACTCTAGTATGGATCCAAAGCTGGTCATAGGGTCTATGCGTAGGACCTGTCTGGTTCTTGTAGTCTCTGCTGAAGATCTGTGCCGATGGCTGTCATGTCTCATTAAAACTTAAAAAAAGAGCCACATGTTTGAATCCCTGATAGGTAAATCTTACAAAAATAATTATTCCCAAGTAGTATAAGATCTTCAGATTTTTAGCAAATATTATTTATTTATTAATTATTTATTTAAACTTGGAATAAGACATCTTTGAGAAGACTCTTTTCCAGTATGTTCCACACCGCGTAATGACCTGTATCATCAACAGGATCTTTTTCAGGTTTCTTTAAAAAGCCTTGCTAAATGTAGCTCGGGGCTTATGGGACTGAGTTAAAAGAGCTTGAAGAAAAGAAGGGTTGGGGAAGCTAAACTGTATGCAATTGTGTTTCACATTGTTTGACAAGCAGACAAAGAAAGCTAACATTCAACTTCTCATAAATGTTCAATCATCACATATGTGCATTAGACTAAATATACCTCCATCAGTTAACGCATCCCTTAAGAGGTAATTCCCTAAACACAATCAGCGCCAAACACAACACCTCAACTGAAATACGATTAAAGCATAATTTTATTGAGATGAAATCATGGATAAGATGAGAGAGGTCAGCCAGGTCTGTAACTGGCACGGGAGGAAAATTACTCGAGCACAGGGCTCGGAAAAGCTGTTTCACGTGACCTGACTGAACTGAATTACATCTGAAGCAGGGTCTATGGATTTAAGAAGATCAGATGCTATTGTTACATAATTCTCATTTACAGCATTCGCGTTTTATGGCACATGGTGTCATTGAATTAGTGTTTAATCTCATAGATTAAAGGAAGCAAACATAAGAGCCTTTGCAACAGATGATCAGCTACATTAAAGTGGTGGGTTCATTTAATCTTTTTTGTGTTTAATTGATACATAATAAAATATAATGGAGAAAATAAGATTAGTGCATGCAACCAAATGAAAATAACCATAAATAACAAAACTATGACAACTTAAAATGCTCCATAATATGAATGACAATAATCTATCATTATTTACCATAATACTACAGGGCTGTTGAATGCTCTGCCAAATGTTCTAAAGTGTACAATTATTTTCAGGGAAACACACACCTAAAGTAGTTCCAGGTCTTGACCGCATTACAGGTCCATATCACTTCACCAAATGATTTCAGTTATTTCAAAGGTCCATACAGACCACAAAAACAAAAGAACCAAAACCCACAAAAACACTGCCCAAGCAAATAAATATAATAAACAACAGGATAAAACCGACAAATTATTATTTGTGGCCACAAAATTACATTTTATTTTGTACAGAAAGCACATACTCTCTTTCTCCCGCTCTCTCTCTCCTATTCAAACACACACACACACACGCACACACACACATAAACAGTACGGACACATACTTGCACAGAAGTGTGTTGTCAGCGCTGCTCTGATGGTTTTATCAGTAAAATAATTTAGCAAATTAAAAGCTACATAACATTTCTCAATAACAAGGTAATAACGATGCTGTTCTTGAAACATAGTTTAACATAGATAAACATATCTTTGCTAGACATAGACCCTGCTCCCGAACACTGTTGAGAGACACACAGACTCGGGTAATTTACAAACGCTTGATATCTTTCTCTCTCTACTGCATTAATAACTGCATTAGTCTGCTATCAATGGCTCAAGTCTCTGTAAGCTCTAACAAATGACGCTAGGACTAAAAAAAACTGACAAATACATCATCTAATCAATGTTTGAAGTTTGGTAATAAGCAGAATAATTGACACGATCAATTGAATTATCAGAAAAGAATGCACCTGTTTGCATCGTGGCCACATTACCATCTCAGGTGTGCACTATTTTCTATAATCATCATCAATTATTCCTTACTTTAATGATTAATACTAAATAGAAATGATAAAATGCTGGCATGAGCAGAACCAATGTATTAACTTATTCATGGTCCAGTCAACTGGTTTAGTTTAAGAATGAGGGTAATCTTTCCTAGAATATTCAAGGATAATCTTAATGTTTCCCCAGGAATGCTCAAATAATTAGTGCTAGGCATTTTGAAAAGCCAACAAAATATTAAACTTCAGCATGTAAGTTGTGCTGCATGGTCAAAGATAATACCTCAAATCATGTGGCTTGTTGAGGGGTATGCAATTACTTTTCAAAGAAATATGTTTATCATCCACTAGGCAAAATCATTTTGCCTAGTGCATGATAAACATTGTAAAATATATTCCATATCCCAAGATGTATCGAGGGAGCAGATTATCACATAGAGAATCTTGACTTGGGCCAGTAAACATCCACAAAACAACCATCTTTCAAGTCAACAGAGAAATGCAGCCAGATAACAGATGTTTTGCACTCAAGGACACTCAATGTCAAGTAGAACCATAGAGAAACATGTGACGTTTCCCCTATGACCCCACATAAAGCCAGAATGGACAGAAATAAATTACTCGGCAAGTAAAGCTATTGTGCTTATCTTCTCATATTTTCCCCAAAATGTCTTTCCAAACATCTGCATTACCATGGAATCTTTTAATTTTTTTGCAAATCATGCTGAAACAGCAACGAAGGGTTACTCCCTAAGATCCTATATTTCATATTCATTTTCAGAGAACTCAAAGAAGAGAAGAACTCTGAAAGTCTTATAATATCCCCACTATAATGACAACGTTTAAGACCAGACATGTTTCCACTGGCACTGCTGGAAATCGCCGCATGATGTCATCAATTATGTGGTGAGGTTAACAGATTTTCCAGAAGCAGACTGCATGATGCGTGCCTCTGAAAGACAGCAGTGTAAAGTTGCTTTGTGCGCGCCGTAAATTGTGTAGGCAACAGATGGACACAAAAACACAAACCTCCTCCTCCTTCCATTCTTTCCTCCACTTACATCATTTCATCCTCTCCTTCCCCCACCATCCTTCCATCACCTCGGCAGTCTCAAAGCAGACTGGTCATGCTCGTGTCCCAGAGGGCAACCGGGCGGAAATCCTTCAACAAAGGCCAGCTGGGTAACTCTGAGGCAGGGTATTGTCTGTCAAACTGCAGCACACGTGCAAACAAAATAACTCCATCGTATTACATTGTATTATGCTCTGAGACATGAATCAGCTCCTTTTAGCCGGAAATCCAGTGAATCGATAGTAGAAATCGATATATTGTGGGCCAAAAAGGTCTATTGTGGGTTGTCAATAGAGATGTATGAAGAATAACACACACAGAAGTAATTACGAAATCTGCAATCAGACTCCTATGACTGAATTTTGCCCATGAAATTCATGAAATGGTAAATGTGTCAAATTCCAGTTTGGAATAGTGGACAAGATGTTCACATGGGAAATGCTCATTTAAGTCTACGTCATTTGTCACTCCCCCTTCATCTTCCCAACATTTTCCCCTATTTCTATTACTTGTGGCAAAAAAGCCAAATTGAATACAATTTTGGTAAATGTGTAAATAAAAAAGTCTACATGAAATGGAAATTCACTCAATAAACATATATCTTTACTAAATGCTCTTATTATGAACCATTTTTGTAAATCTTTTTAGACCTTGTAATTTTTAACTATAATGCCTCGATCTTCCAATGAAATGCTTCTCTATGGTTGGAGACAGCTGGATTCCTCCGGCATCATTTAGTTGGCTTAAACCCTGTCCCTTTCTTATTGGCTCAATCGTCTGCAAGCTAACATTCAGACCTGCCTCTATCCAATCAACAACCCCAATGGATAGAAACAAATGCTCGCCCAACATTTTCTTCTTTTGCAATAATCCGTTTCACTTACAAGTTTGTCACAATATGGAAGAAATTATCTGTTTGTACTGTACTTCCATTACATTGAAACTTCAATCTAGTTTTTTTTTTGTTAATGAAGGATCTTAACACTAACTGTTAAAAAAGTCCCGTGTCCTTTAAAACAGAAAGCACAACTTAAAATGCTCCGTCACTCTGAACCCTCAAAATGGGCTACTATTACCTCTGTGTTTAACGGTGCCAAATTTGGAGGAGATTTTCTAATTAATGAGACTGAAAAATTAATGAGACTACACAGCGCAAGGTGGCGTGTCTCTTTCTCCTTGTGGCAGGAAGCCCAAGACCAAGAGTATCGAGTGATCCAATCAACTCAACAAAAGAAAACTAATCAACTTCCACAAAATTAGATGTTATTTGGCAATTAGTCCAACGCTAATTTTCTTTTTCCGATCACACTGCATTATTTGGCATGAGATGTCAAAAAAAGAGGGACAGAGAACTCAGTTCTAAAAAAAAATCTTGTTCAAGAAGAACTCCTGTGGACTTCGCAAATATCATAAAGACTTTTCCAAAAGCAGCTGCTCACACTCTTTTTCAATGAGATTCCTGCACACTATTTAGATCTCAAACATTGACACTTATTCAGATTATCATAACAATACTGACACCTCCGCTGACCTCTGGCTCTCCTTCAGTCCAGCAGTGCAGATGTGAAGAGCTCTTCACATTACAGAGGGCCTCCGATATTGAAGAGCAAACTGACTGGCAACTTAATACTAACTGACTTTAGACTGCAAAATGACACACACACATACATACAGACAGAAAGCTCAATGACTCTGTGAATTGCATAACTCTGCTGTATTTCTTGTAATTATCTTAAGAGAGAAATAGAGCGAAAAGAACATGTTTTTATTGTGCAATGGCAGACGATGGTTCAAAGCTAACAGAAAACTGTTGTTCTATGAAAACAGTCAATGCTTTGAGTTGAGTTATTGCAATGTGACCAGTATCAGGGGTTTGAACTGCAGAATGTTGAGTGACAAAAATTAGGGATTGGTCAAGAAATTAGTGAATTTACGGGTTGGTGTCTGATTAGATTAATTGAAATAACTACTGACATTACAGGCTCAAGTTTAAAATTGTCCAGGGTCTACATACAGTATGTCCTTTTAACAGTGCTGACATAACCTCTAGGATGGGTCAGGACAGTCAACAACTGACTAGCCATTTACTGGGATCATCTATTGAGATTATCAAGATTGTTTAGCTTTCATATTTCATCGAAGTGCTTGAAATTGGATGAATTAGATCTAAAACTATACAACTTTTCCTGTAACAAATTCACTCAGTCTTCAACAATACATTTCAAGACAATTTAGACTTCAAATCCTCTACTTTAAGCATTTTAAATGATAAGAAATACATGACAATGCATATAAGCTTTCAAATGTTTTGGGATCAGTAAGATTTTATTTAATGTTTTTTTTAAAGAAATCTTATATGCTCACCAAGGCTGCATTTATTTGATAAAAAGTAAGTAATATTGTGAAATATTATTAGAATTAAAAAAGGTCTTATATTATAGTTATTTTAAAATATAATTTATTCATAGTGTAAAGCTGAATTTTCAGCATCATTACTTAAGTCTTCATTGTCACGATCCTTCAGAAATCATTCTAATATGTTGATTTGCTGCTCATGAAACATTTATTATTATTATTATTATCATCAAATTCAAAAAGAGTTGTGCTGCTTATTATCTTTGTAGAAACCATAATACATTTTTCAGGATTCCAAAAGAATCCAAAAACCTTTTGTAACATTAGAAATGTATTTACTGTCACTTTTGGATGATTTTGTCCTTGCTGAATAAAAGTATTGCATTTCAAAAAAGAAAGAAAAGCTCTTATACTAAAGGGCTATAAAACGTAATTTACAATGAAAACAAAACACTGAACATATCTGAAAAAAGGCTTTTTGACAACTCTGTGTTCCATTAAAATACATGGCAAGAGCAACTGAACCACACAAAGACCAATCTATTGTGAAAGTGGAAACTGTACCTTAGGGTGACTTTATGTCACAAGCTACCACTATGTGAAACCAAGACAGCTCTCTCCCACCCCATATGTCCTCAACCACCCCAGATCTCGACATCATGACATCAGCCAAGCCAATGAGAGGTTTGCCTCACCTCAAATCAGGGTCACACAACCCAAATGAATGTTTAGCATCTTGAAGAATAAAATTCCTGAAGATGAGCTCAAACATTCTTTAAGTCTAAGACATATTTCAGGAATTATTTGCAAAAAGTGCCCTTTTGTATGGTCCAAGCGATACATTTACAACATTAACAATTCAGAACATGTAAATTCACAGTTGAATTCACAGAGCGAGGCAGAGAAGGAGCAGTGTTTTGTACAGGATCCGATAAACAGCCTTGGCGCTCCGTCACTAGGCTGACAGCAGTATGAATAAATGATGGAAGGTGCAGCTGATCAGAAATTAGCTAATGGAGATGGTGGACCCATGGGAAGGACACTTCCCAGACTTCCCCCATATCAGGCAATAGAGAGAGAGAGAGAGTGCTAATAGCATAGAGAGATTGTGACACTTAATGGTATTAACCTTACAACTGAGATGTTCAAATGATTAGCATAAAGCATAGCCTGGAGACGGTGATTAATGGTCATGGCAGGTTGTAATTTAAATGAATGAAACTTACTCATACATTAGCCCTATCGTTTTGTTTACACAGTTTTACATCCCTATTTGATTTTTTTTCTCTTCAGACAGCAAAAATAAGGAAAGGAAATGTATAATGGGAATGTGACATCCAATGTTTCTTAAAAAAAAAAAAACATTTAATTCCAAAATAATTATTTTCCAGGTTTTGGCCTACAAAAAAACATCATCAGTGCAACACCATAAAGCACAAAATACAGACAAGGAAGAAATTGCAGGTGTCCTATCAAATGGAGTATACTTTGAAAGGCATTATAAATGTTATAAACGCTCAGCATATGGGCTGTGCGCATATGCTAAGCTTTCTCATCAAAACTGTAGTATTATTTGGGCTTAAGAGGTGACGTTTGGAAGCTGTAAGTTGGACAAATCATGTGCACATACAACCTTTCCCACTGCTGTTAACTTTTAGCCAAGCCAAATGCTGAAGTGAAGTGTATTCAAATAAATAACAATCTAAAATAAATCATAGTTTTTGATATACAGCTGTAGCCCTCAATAGAAAGATCCCAACATGGGGTAGGACAAGGGAGGGATGGGGTTATTACTGATGTGGAAGCTCTTCTCAGTTGTGGCATTCAACAAAGACACAACAGACGTTCAGTAAAATTATCATTTTTATAAGTGATCAATCTGACAAAACACGTTAGAAATGCACACCAAAATATCTCAATGAGCAAATGAAGGAGACATGCGGTTCTGTCCACGGTTATTAGCATCTCCGAAGCCTTTGAGCAGCCTATACTGCATCTTCATCACACAAACTGTACAACAGCTGTTGTTGAGGTTTATTCTGAGTCAGATTACTGCTATCTTGCACTGACTCTTTCTGATGTGGAGAGCCAGCAAAACAATAAATGTTGTTGACTAAATGTGCAAAAGCTTTACCTCAGTCTCATAAAATATATGACAGTACAATTGAATTTTGCCACCTGGATCGCTTTGATATGTTTACTTGAAAAAAAAAAACATTCCTACATCCCTTTTGCATCAGCAAATAAGAGCGAGAGTGCCACACAGGTTGTGATCCCCACAGAGAACATAATGAGAAATGTATTTATCTGATGGAAGAGTTGGTTGGGGTTCTGAAGCCTTAGGCTAAATCTGCTTTGCCACATCCTGTAATGCCCAGAGCTATAGCTTGATCATCTAATGCTGACAATAACCAATTTAAACTCCATCTACAGACAGAAATTATAGTTATTTCAACATAGTATGTTTCCCAACAATATAGAAGGACTCAATTAGGGTAGTATTCTAAAGTATGGTTGCGTTTAATGGGATGGCAGAATGCTTGAACTCATTTCTTTAACATCATGTCACAGATGTCCCTCCATGATGTCTTAATCACAGGGAAAACCTTGTCCTAAAATAGGAAACATGCCATCTGGGCTGGCTAAACAATTACATGCTGCGTTTTTTACTCTTCAGCTCTTGGTTTCTAAGTAATTGAGGCTTATGTATATTACGTTCCTGGCTGCTACTTAAGGAATATTTCACCTCAAAAAGAATATTCTGTTAAAAAAAATTAAAGATCAATTACTCATCCTCATGTCGTTCCAAACACATAAGACTTTGGTTCATCTTCAGAACAAAAATTAAGAGATTCCTGTCCCTTTACTTCTTCAAAATGTTCTCATGAATAGAGCAGGTTAACCGAAGTCATCTAAAGAGATACGAACTCTTTATACGATGAACAGATTTAATTTAGTCTATATGATTATTATCTGCTTGGATATTTTACTCTTCTCGTTTAAATAAATAAAAGTTTTGAGGGGTTTAGTTGTAAGGAGATTAAGCTGTTGCACAGATGACATGCATTATCATCCTTCAATTTAAGCTTAATGTCAAACCTACTATGACCTCACAATGATTTGATTCATAATAGATATGTTGAATAATACTGCATGTTAATTCTAGCACACCAACTGCAACTTGACCTGGATCCTCATCTTCATGGCTGATAAGTTTAAGATGGTTTTGAAAAATTAATGTTGTTGGTATGTATATAGGACTTATAACTCAAATGCAATTTTTATGTGCATGAACAAACCCTTTGATTTTCATGGATTAAGCAAGCATGTTTGTGCTTACTTTTACTGTACGTTGTGTTCATTGATCAGTAAACTGTAAAATATTCAATAATTTTTTAATGAAATGTTCTGTACAATTAACCACATACCTTTTATATATATATATATACTTAAAGCTGACGCTTTATCCAAAGCCACTTACGATATATGAGCCACTTGCGATATATGAGCAATTTGGGGTTAAATGTCTTGCTTAGGGACACATTGAATTCAAACCCAGGTCTCTCATACCAGAGGCATGAGTATTATCCACTGCACCATCACCACCCACAATATAGTTCCTCTGTTATTTGGTGTGTACCTGTGTGTCTAGCTCACAGTGAAAATTAGGCCTTCCGCGACTCCCTGTGAATCTCTCGGGGCTCTAGTCAGGGGTCTGTCCCTTGTGAACAGATTAAAGCACAAGAACTGATTGTGTTAATCAGAGCCTTTAAAGCCTGTCTGCTACACCCGTCTGCTCTCAGTGCCCCGAGCTACAGCTGCTGACAGGGGCACATAAATAATGCTGCTCCGTCACCAGAAGGACAGGAAGGATGGGATGGTACAGATATTATGAAAAGGTGGGTCCATCTGACTAATTTATTGGCCCCGAGAGGGCAATAATTGTACAGATGCTCTTTATGCCAAAACATTCATGAATCTTTTTCATTGAAATGGTATTTTTCATTGAATTCTCAAGTCACTGGTCTTTCTCTAAGGGTTGAACAAAATTATGTTTTTTTTCATGAACAATCACAGGTCTAAACAGCGAAAAGTGATCTCACATGCACAATAAAGGTGGAGAAAATCTGTTAAATATAGTTTGCTGTCAAAGATCCTCTGAAAATTAAAGCGTGACTACTTGGAGAACAAATGACGGTCTACAATCAGATCAGACCATAATGAAGTTAAGCCCTTGTGATCACATTTTGGAGTTAGCATAATGACTATTTTCATTTGAAGGTGAAGAAGAGGGTGGCCAAATTTGAATCTGAATTAAACACATTATTGTAACCAAAAAAAAAAAATTAAAAAAATCACCATAGAAGTAAACTTACAAACCAACACAAAAACCATATCCACCAAAAAATCTCTCAACCAGACAATTTTCAGTCCTTGAGCTGCCTGAATGCCATATTGGCACAAACTGGTATCTCCTTCCACACAATTTGCCCCTTAGGCAAAACAAAAGCTTTTCAATAGCACCGTTTGGCGTTGATGGCGAGGACCCATGGCTGCTGTATCTCAGCAGGGGGGGCTGTAGCGGTGGCAGATGGAGACACAACTGAATGCTGAGGTACAGTATTAAGAAATGAAGGGGGAAGGGGTGCAGTGCACACACAGGCCTCAAAGGAGATGATAGAGGAAGCGCAATTTACATGCGCCGCGCCCTTTAAAAGACACTGTTAATTTCAGCTCAAGAGAATGAGTCCCGTACTAAACAGTGTACTTAAAATAGCAACAATTTGATTAAAAAATTGCTCTAACGTGCTTTTAGAAAAAAAGTGTTATAGAAAATCATGATTGCATTTTTTTTTACAAAACAGCGAATTACATTTCAAAATATACGTCTAACATAAATATATTACAGATCTTTCTAGTGAAAAATAACAATATTGTATTCAGTAAGTCAATATTTCTGCCATGTTCCAAAGAAAAAAAATCCATTTTTTGCACACCAAAAGGGATGTGGTTTTCCTGAGTCATGCTCAAGACTTTTAAGGTGGTTTCTACCAGTTTTCTAATTAAAAAAAAGAAGAAGGAATGGCATTAGGGTACTTAAACTCCATAACTAACAAGCCAATAAACAACAGATTGGCAACACAAGACTAATTAAACCCACAAACTGAACAAAGAGTAACTGAATTGGGGTGAATCCATCTGGGTTTGTGTCCAGATGCACACTGCAGCCCAATAATCATGTGAAAAAAACGGTTAGAGAATAAATCCTGTCAACCCACATACAAAACCTGTATATGACAGAAGTATTAATAAAAGCATCGGTCCTGAGAAAAAGCGATCTTTGCTAACGTCCAGACTGCATTGAAAGGGATTAATATGACCTTATGGGATTGCCGCTGTACTCATGTAGCCCCACTCCTGGTCAACACTGGATCAGCTAGCAATCCGTTTTGAACCGAAAGAACTCCTGCACGTGTGAGAAGACAATTCATAATACTTCATTCCAACCCGCAGCATGACGAAAGCACTGAGTGCCAAGTTCCAGTCAGCCTCATGACTGATTAGTCATAATAAGAGATTATGACAATGCAACCCCTGAAACCTTAGAACAGCCCTATTATTGACAACAAACACGCAAAATTCCCCCAAAACTAGATTTTAACAAAGTTTTCAATATATGGATTCATATTAAGAAGAGATGTACCCAAGTTCTGACCAACAAAATAGATGTGGCAGGGAACAGGAACATCTATTTATTGTTTTGTTCTTCCTGTCTAGTACACCCAACAGAGTAAGGAGGAAAAGCTATGATTTCAGTCGCCATCAACATGAGAAGTTGCCAAAGGAAGTTAAAGCCATACAGAGAAGAATAGTGTGAAATCCAAACCGGAGGAACCTTAAATCCAAGAGCTATGGGGCGACCAAAAGGCATGGCTTGGAATCTCGGGTCAGGGTTACAGGGACTGAGATCCTCTGGACAGGAATGTATCTGGAATAGGAATCTGTTGCTGGATTCGAGACACTGTTTCGAGAGACACTTTAAAAGCAGGAATTCCATTTTTAAAGCAGGTGCAGCTGTTGTTCCAGGCGACATGATCACTTCATCGATCCTTTTTTTAGACCGCTCTTCTGAAGTGAACGTATGTGGGTATTTTTATAATAGCTGACCCTGGACTGAGCCGGAAATGTATTTGTGGTTCTGTGATTAATTAATGGACGCATGTGCTGCTTGAGGAATAAGCTGAATTCCTCCGGTCAGTATCAAGCGAGAAACATAAACATTCCTTCATGCTAAGGATGGACACGAGTGCATGGGTAAATTACTTAGAACAATAATGATTGGGTGACTCAACGTCAAAATAATGAGACGATTCAAAATGGGGCCTCATTTTTGAGTTTAGTTACGGCTGTATCTTAGGGTCCAATTCGTGTCAACATTATGACAGAGACTTTCACTCCAGTGCATTAGAGGGTTTTCACACATGACACATTTATCAATTTACAAAAGAAATTGTGAGAGAGGGTTTAGGTTTTTTTAGTGGTGTGTCAAAAAATGGACATAGACACAATAAAGGCAGAACTTCCGCAAGTGTGATGTAAAACACAGCAGAATGCCAACATACACAATATATGAAGAGTTCAGATGCAAAAGCCTCTAAATGCCATTTGAAATTTTCTTCTAAAATGACCATTTTTATCAAGC
>JAOTRC010000043.1:20903494-20918444 GCA_027497675.1 Cyprinella lutrensis
GAGAGAGAGAGAGAGAGAGAGAGAGAGAGAGAGAGAGAGAGAGAGAGAGAGAGAGAGAGTGATCGCACAATAATCTTTGTGAGAACCTATTTGAGTTTTAGACCATTGGAGGAAAGACAAAGACATTTTGGCCAGTCAAGAGGCCTGTACAGGGTAAGGGTTTGGGTTAGGGTGTGTGTGTGTGTGTGTGTGTGTTAAGGTAACACAGGAGGTATGTGTGTTTGCTTACTCAGCTCAGCAGGATAATGACTGCATTACTGCTTAGCAGCATTAGGTTTGGTTTTCAAAAGAATGCCTTTAAAAGCTAAAGAGACTTGCTCTTTGCACACATATGGGGTCGTTTACCATCCTATAATGCACTTTGTGGAAACTTTAGAGAAATCTGTAAAGCTATTTTAAAGTAGCATCTGCCTTCCTCTTAAATCACAAACTCTAAGCGTTGTCTTCACATTTTCCCACATTCTGTGCAGTGTATCTCTTTATGGTGTTCAGCAGATGGTGTCAAACAATGTGGTGCAGTGTATATGTCAACGCCAATGGATCAGCCACTATTTATTTGGGTGTCTGGATCCAGCAGCAAACATTTGCAATCATGCAGCACAAGTGGAAATTGGTGACAAGTCACTTCACCAGCCTACCTCTACCCACATTAAAGCGGCAGGAGGAAATGCACATTCACAACATGGTGCTGACAAGTGTTGTTACATTATACATTTCTCTTTATATTGAACTGAGTAGTCCTAATCTAATGCATGCTGTGTATCATTCAAATATAAACATTTGCCCATACACTATGGCAGCTACATAAAGCATTGATGATTTGTAAAGCAAACTCCACATATAGCCAACAACAAATCAAAATAGCAATGTATTAGATTTGGAGGCGTCTTAGAACATAAATGTGGAATTGCTAACTATCCACCCTATTAGACCTCAATACAGCAGGCTCTCATTAGAGGGCGCTGAAGAGCGAATGAATGAATGTAACATTAGTGTTCTGTCCTGTAGCGCCTCTGAGTGTCTGACACCATTCAGGTTTTATTTATTATTTATGTATCAACATTTCACTTTCCATGTCAGTTTATTACACAAGAGGTCAGTCCTGAGTTGCTTTTATTGTTTGAAAATAATTTAAGAAACAGCAGGTGTAAAGAATACCTGAAAACTATAGAAAAAGTAGCTACTACCTTACAGCAAAAATGAACTAGGCCTACAAGTTAACTTTTACTCAAACTGAATGTAAGCTCAAAGATGTACAAGTCCTCAACATCTGAGACATGCCAGTGAAAACTAAGAAACGTGATTTTTGATGAGAGCAATAATGTTAAATAAAAAAGAAAAAAAATCAACAGAGTGCTTTCAGCACCTTGTTGAATCAATGCAAAAAAAAAAAAAAAGCACAAAGTAGCCAAAAAGATTAAGTACCTAAACGATAGCCTATACTTTTCTCTACTTAGGTAACACCACAATAATAAGAAACCCAGTTGAACATTTGCTGAGACCCTCCAGTCAGTGGTCCCAGGCCAGAAGGTTGAGAACCAGGTCATGCTGGTTTTTGGCACATAAAAAAATGTTGCAATAAAATATGATAATACATTTAGGTTAAATAAACTTTTTTTTTTTTTTTGCTGCAATCAAGTGTTCATTGCGTTGTTACAGTTGTGCACATGTGCGCCTGCTGAAAATGACGGACTTTAGGACCCAGATTATGACTAAGCAGAATACAATCACATGACCGTCATGTTCAAAGAGACGAAACGCTGCAAATCTATTGAAGATCGAAAGTGTACCGCTTTATGCAAAAAATGACAGAACTGAAATGTTTGAGCAGTTGTGATATTATTTCCTGACACGTTACAATCACGCGCTGGAAAAGTAATTTCTACGTCTGATCAGTTTGATTTAGAGATGAAGTCACAAATAAGTTTTGTTCTGATAAGCCTTTGCTTGATGCCAATATTCTTTGTGTTGGTAAGTACAGTACCTGCTTCAAAGTACACGTCTATCACATCTACACACTGTGATTAATATAGTTTTCATTACATGTAGAAATACATAATTCTAACTGTGTATTTTAGATTTAAGAGCCAATTCATGTGACTGTGTTACCACTTATATCAGGGGAATCTCAAAATTGTGATTTGTATTATTATTATTTGATTTGTATTTTTTTCGTTAAAGGCCTGGATAAGTAATTAAGTTAAATCATGTTCATTGTGAATGGAATCTATTATTTCATATAGGCCTACTGTTAAAATATTTTTAAATGAGGTGAATTGCAACTACAAACAGCCAGCATATTTTTAATTACATGTCTTTTCTGTTTCAAGGCAGATTCACGCTCATTTTCCATTGACCACAAGAACAACTGCTTCCGAAAGGATGGGAAACCATTTCAGTACATTTCTGGAAGCATCCACTACTCCCGCATCCCTCGGGAATATTGGAAGGACAGGTTGCTCAAGATGTATATGACTGGACTCAATGCGATTCAGGTGTACGTGGAATAGAGCAACAGTCCAAACATTAAGTACATGCTTATGTTAAACATCTTGCCAAAAAATCTTTTAAATTCTTTCATGCAGGTATGTGCCATGGAACTTCCATGAGACTGTGCAGGGTGTGTTCAGCTTTTCAGGAGACAGAGATCTTGAGTACTTCTTGAGCTTGGCCAATCAGACAGGGCTGTTAGTCATCCTGCGACCAGGGCCGTACATCTGTGCAGAATGGGAAATGGTGACTTCCTAATGTTGCTAAATTTTAATGTTTTGAAATGTGTTTTGATGTGTGTCTCTGAGGCTGACTTCTCAGGAAGTGTGTTTTCAAAGGAATTGTTCATCCAAAAATTATATATTTTCTTGTACTCTCCTTCATAGTGTTCCAAACCTAAGCCTATAAGACTTTCTTTTTTTTCCAATAGCCACACAATGAGATTTTAAGCAGAATGTCCATGCTGCTCCTTTCTTTTTAACAAAAGTAAATGGTGACCAGGGGACCATTCGGAGTCTTGTGAAGACATACAGTAGTTTTGTGGGAGAAAATTTTAAAAAAATCATTAAAAAAGTCATTATCCCATCTACCGAGAAATCTGAAAAAGTGTAATTAGAAAAGTGCTTAATTAAAGGGGATAGTTCACCCGAAAACGAAAATTAGCGAATGATTTACTCACCCTCAAGTCATCCTAAGGTGAATGTGACATTCTTTTTTCAAACTACAATCAGACTTATAAAAAAAATGTCCTGGCTCTTCCCAGCTTTATAATGGCAGTGAATTGCTGTTTTGAAGTTCATAAAAGTGCATCTATCCATCATAAAATTGCTCCACTCGGCTCTGGGTGGTTAATAAAGGCCTTCTGAAGCAAAGTGCTGAGTTTGATTAAGAAAAATATTAATTTTTAACACGTTACAAAGTTGAGACTGTGAAACTTGGACGTTTGCTGAAGCCCTGGTTGAGAACCACTGTTGTTGGGGTTAGGAAGACTTGGACAAGGATTTGATTTATAATACTAGTAAGAATTCTGGTCACAACACAAAGAGACAGCTGTGTGATTATTATTATTTTGTGAGTTGTAAATTGTGGGTTCTTGTTTGTCTGATAGGGTGGTTTGCCTGCCTGGTTGCTACAAAAGCCAAACATTATCCTTCGTTCAGCTGACACAGGTATTTGTTACTTCTCTACGAGACATGACTTCACATAGGATCAGTCCTATCTTTAATGACAATGTTTGTCTCTTTTAGATTATTTACAGGCAGCGAGTGACTGGTTGGCTGTGCTGCTCACTAAGATGAAACCGTGGCTTTATCAGAATGGAGGGAATATTATCAGTGTGCAGGTACAATCAAGAGCTAGCATTTAGCATACAAGCATTACAAGACATATGTGTCCAGTGCAAGGTATAGTGTAGTCCCCTAACGAATGGGTCGGTCGCACTGGATGTACCTGGTGTGAAATTCTCAAGGAAACAATGTTGACAGCTGGGTTAGAACCTACAACTATTTTGTTTCCAGCTGAGATATTTAACTATTATGCTGCTCCACCCACATAAAATAATATTTACTGAGTAAGCAATTGTGGATAATAACAAATAACTTCTTACAGTGACTGATGCTCATGTTTTGTAGGATTTGGAGCCCTTACATAGTAATTGTGTTTGGTGTTGACATGTAAACGGTGCTTTACAGTGTATAAACAAGTGTGGCTGTTGAAGTCTGTATGTTTTGTGAATGTTTACTCTTTTTATCAGGTGGAGAATGAATATGGCAGCTACTTCGCTTGTGATTATAACTACTTGCGGCATCTGCACACTCTGTTCCGTTTGTTCCTGGGGGAGGACGTCATTCTCTTTACTACGGATGGGAACACGGATAAAGAGATGAGCTGTGGCACACTTGAGGGCCTGTATGCCACTATAGACTTTGGCACAGGTAAGGCAGAAGTGAGGTCAGTATGTGTCTAAATTGTAACTGACCTCTGCAGACATTTTAACTAGAGTTTTAGTCCTTGTCACGAATGCATATCCAGTGTAATGCCATAAAGTTCAAAGTTCATTCAAGTTCACAAAGTTCATTACAAATGAGTTTGATGAGATGATATTTTTTTTACCAATTTAAAAATGACTAATTTATTAAAATAATGTTATTTCCTCCCAAAACAAAGACAACAATCACTTGGCAAATATTTAGATTGCAGAAAAAAAAATATAATTGAATCGATAGAACAAAAATTGTAATATAATAATTTCAATACACTATATAAAATTATTTATAAATAAATATAATTAAATTAATAAACAATAATAATGATTATTATTATCATTAATACTAAAATTACTAATACAAATAATATTATTAAAATGATAATAGTGAATAATTATTATTAAAATCTCAAGCCTGCATGTGAAATGTCACACAAAGCCATTGTGATGCTATTCACACTGCAACTTTCCCCCCTTCAGACACCAATATCTCTACCGCCTTCATCCGACAAAGGAGGTTTGAGCCTAAAGGCCCGCTGGTAAGTAAGATGTTTGAGAGAACATTTATGTATCGATTGATTGTTTTTCATTTTCTTGAGCTACGGCAGTAATTGACGTGTCATGATTTCAGGTGAATTCTGAGTTCTATACTGGCTGGTTAGATCACTGGGGTGACAAACATGCTTATGTAGACACTGACAAAGTGTGCAAAAAACTGGGAGAAATGTTGTCTATGGGTGCCAGTGTGAACATGTAAGTAATAGTTTCTATAGAATAATGTGAGTAGAGCCATTAGTTATAATAATATAATACTAGTTAATATTAAATATTTGCTGATGCATCATGATAATTCAACTTGCATAAACGGTTTTCTTCTAATTGAAGGTACATGTTTGAGGGAGGAACCAACTTTGGCTACTGGAATGGTATAACCATGCTATCTCAGTCCACCTTTTTCCATATCTGTGACTATCTGTTAATGCAGTCATCTTAATGTGCAACTGTAATGTTATCACTTATAGGGGCGGACCATGATACCAGGTTTCGGTCTGTGGTGACCAGTTATGATTATAATGCACCTTTATCAGAGGCAGGAGACCCCACTGACAAACTGCTTGCCATCAGAGATGTCATTAGGAATGTAAGGACTGCATACAGTACATTCTGAATGTGCATGTCTGTAGATGCACATGTATGACCAAATCCAATTTAAAGGGAAAAAATAGTTGGTAGGGCTGGAAAGAATGACTTTATAATATATTATCATTCAAAAGTTTTGGGTCATTAAATGTTTTTATGCTTTTGAAAATATCTTATGATCAAAAAGTGGTCAAAAATTAAGTAAAAATAGAGATATTATTACAACTAAAAAATACCTTTTTATCAGTCTTTAGAGTCACATCATGAAATAATTCTAACATGCTGATTTTTTTTTTTCAAGAAATATTTCTTAATATTTTTGTGGAAACATTTTTTCAGGATCCTTTGATAAATGGAAAGATCAAAAGAACATTTATTTGAAATAAAAATCTTTTGCATGGTGAAAAATATATTTTAATGTATCCTTGCTGAATAAAAGTATTAATTTATTTCAAACAAAAAGAAAATCTTACTGACCCCAAAATATTAAGTGGTAGTATATTCTTTGCAACAATAGAAAGGGCTTTTGTATGTTGTTTACATGTAACAGTGACAAATAATTTATGAATAATCATATCTATTGATTTGCAAGTTCCACATTAAAGTGAAAATAATCTAAATGAGATGAACACACACTTCTAAAGCATTACAACAGTTAATTAATGTAAATAATTTTTTTTTCTATTTTTTTTCCTATTTCCAGGAAGAAAAATAGAGAGAGATACAATTTATAAAATTTTGAAGAAACTGCTCTAGTATTTTTCTCTAGCATCTTTTGAGTAACAAAACAGACATCCATTCATAATAATATGTGTTTGTTTTCAGTTTCGTGATATTCCAGTTGGTCCGATGCCACCAGCCACCCCAAAGTTCGCATATGGCTTTGTTACACTTCACAAGGTGTGGATATTTCACATTTCAAAACCTTATTAATTTGCTTGATTTCTTGCCCATTCAAATCATGTTCTTTTATAGGTTGGCAACATTAGCAGCTTGTTAGATACGCTGTCACCTCAAGGTCCTGTACAATCTCATTATCCTTTGATGTTTGAGGAGATTAAACAGGTACGATATTTAAAAGAACATAATACAGTCCATGAACGTAATTATAATTCATAATGTTTTATGTTGTTGAGTAGCCAGCCATTGTTGTATTTTCTCATAACTGGCTAGATGTGGATATATGGTTTGGGCTTTGAAGGCTGGTCTTGGATAAGTGTAAAAGCTGGTCTGAGCTTATGTTATGTCAACTGTGTGCAGTACTATGGCTTCATGCTTTACCGAACGACACTGCCACGGAATGTTCCTGAGCCGACCCCTCTCATCTCGCCCCTCAATGGCATCCATGATCGTGCATACGTCTCTGTGAATGGGGTGAGCAGACCACTTGTTTTGGTCACGTAAACACAATGTTTTGTTCTTGCCATGGTTAGTCCGACACTACAACAGTGTGTATTACCAAAAAACACCGTTTGCAGCTTAAAGCGATTAGTCATCTCAGAATGAAAATTCTGTCATATGATATTTCGAAGAATATAGTTAACCAAACAGTTGATGGACCCCTTTGACTTCTATAAGTAAACTACTTATATTTAACTGTTTATTCCTATACTGAACCATTACATTTACCATGGTTTTGTTTGAAAGACATGATTGCCAATGCAGTTTGTTTAGATTGAAACTAAGCTTGTCTATAAGCAGGTTTACCAAGGTATTATGGAAAGGGACACTGTCCTGGTGATAAACGTCACGGGACGTCAAGGGGATCGGTTGGACATGCTTGTTGAGAACATGGGCAGGGTTAATTTTGGCAGTTATATCAATGATAATAAGGTAAGTTATACTTTTTATACTTCAGATGTTTAAACCATCTGAGAAAATCCATTTAGATTGAATAAAGGAAATAAAAATTTTTAGATTGTCTATTTTTCAGGGTCTCTTGGGTAATCTCATTTTGGGAAATGACGTGCTCACTAATTGGTCGATCTACCCACTGGACATTGACACTGCTGTAGCCAATGGTTGGCTGCAGTCAGCTCACTCGGGGTCAGGGATGGAAGCAGGAGATGGACCAATGATCTACTCAGGAACCTTGAAGCCTACAGGCTTTGCGTGGGACACTTTTGTAAAACTCAATGGATGGACTAAGGTAAGGCACGCTTTCGTATAATGAAGAATATCTAGTATTAGTTATTGTTTGAGACTTGCTTACTAAAACTGACTATGTGGCGGTTTTGTGTAATTCTTTTTTTTTTCTCTTTCAGGGTCAGGTATGGGTAAATGGGGTGAACTTGGGGAGGTATTGGCCCCAGAGGGGCCCCCAGCAGACGCTGTATGTCCCTGGACCTTTTCTTAGTGCCACTCAGCCAAACAACATCACAGTGCTGGAGCTGGAAAGAGCGCCATCACACTGCAGAATCCTGTTTATGGACCGGCCTCAGCTCAACAACACTGGACAGAAGACATGACAACGTACTCTAGCTGTGTCTAGCTGAGCACAAAATTCGACTGCTTTACGCCACTTCCTCAAATTGTCTGTGGTCATTGTTGATAACAAAGCCGGTGCTGGATAAACAGCGAGCGTGCGACAGTAGGATGAGGTAGGCTAAATAATTTACGACAGCAGTAAAGGACAATTCCGCTTCCTACCTGTAAGGGGCGACTGCAGAGGAAAAGTTCCTTGGTGTTGCTTTAATGGTCAGTTGATTTCTTAAAATGTGGTAAAAGTGCAGCTTTTCCCCATTAAAGTGCAGAAGTTCATTTTAGTACTCTATATGACAAATCTAAGAATGATTGATGTGCATTTAAGTTAATCTGCTTTAAAATAATATGATTAAATCTCAGAATCATAACTCTATATTCAGCTTTTTGTGAGCCATGTATGATGTAAAATATTTTTAATAAGATAAAAGCATTCAAGCCACTCAGAATAAATGAATAGGTAAAAACATACACAAAAAACAGACATGTCCCTGTTTTATTTTGAGTAATTGTTTCATTCTGTGGTGTCAATCATACTTTTTTATTACAAATCACTGGTTTGTAATAAAAAAAAAGTCCAAAAACCAAATATCACTAAATTTTTTTAAATCACAGTGGTTGGTCCACATCCTGAATGAGTCGAGAAGTAAAAGAATATCAGAGTTACACAGAACTCTGATATAAACAATATTAAATTACAAAAACTAAACATGCTTACACTGTTTACTCGAATCTTTTGCCCATTTATGATTTATTAATCATTCTCTAATCCATTTACAGGAAATCCTTTTGTCATAGTCTGGTGATTTTCAAAGACAACTATGAGTTATGACTCCCATAACGTGAAAATGGCCACAAAATGGTTCCCTCCTTCCCCTTCTCTAAATCGGTGCAGTAGTATGTGAGAGGTCAGGGCCGGGCAGCAACGTTGGCTTTGCGGTGGGCTTGAACGCAGCGAGGTGTACAGAAAGAGTAGTCCAGATATTCAAAAGGAATCTTCCCTAGCAATGACTCTCCGCACTGAAAGCATCTCCTATAAAAACATTAATGATGACAGTTTTAATTTTGGGATAAACCTTTCCTTTTAACACGACTTGCATAAAGGACACAATTATTTCCCCATAGACAATACCTGATGGTAGTGAGTGTTATGCCAGTTGTGGCAACATGTTCAGCCAATCTCCTCTCTGCAGCCAAAGCTCGCTGTGACATCAGAAAAATGACAATCAGCCAATGAGTCAACGACGAAAGAAAGAGCTTTATTACAGAGCAAAAGGAAGAAAGAAAGTAGTAAGTCACCTTCTCTCTGTCACTAAGAGCCGTGAACCTCCTCTTTTCCTCCTCCTCTTGCTGTTTCTGAAGTTTCTCTTCCTTTTGCGCTTTCTCTCTCTGTTTCCGTGCTGCTTTTTGGGCTTTCTTCTTCTCAGCCTTCTTGGACTCAATTTCTTCAGTCAATGGTCCAGGAACCTTCAACATTAAAGCAAAGAATATACAGCAGTGAGTGATTTATTTATTTTGGTTGCAAATATAAGACTGCTGTATATACAAAGGTATTCAAAAAAGATTCAAAATCGAATTTAAACCTGTTCAAATTAGACTGTAAAAAAATGTGACGTACATTAAACTTTTGTATCTTCAATTTTGGTAAAAACATTTAATACAAATTCAATTGATGAACAGAATTAATTTCATTAGTGGCCTTGGGACTTAAATGAAAACAAAGGTTTAGTTTTTTTTTTGATATGACAATGAAGGTTACCATTTGTTTGTGCTGTTAGTCATCATAACAAAATAAATGTGTCTACCTGTGCTTTAGTGTAGTCATATTTATGAGGATGTTCGGCCATGTATTTTCTGAACGTGTTTCGGGTATCTTTTTCAGGCGCAACAACATACGGAGTCTGTCCTTTCTTATCCCTGAAAAAGAAATAGGCTTCAATTTAGAATTGAATGACTCATCTAACCACATAAATGCTCATTTTGCAGTATATTTGTATTGCTACTAAAAGATTTTTATAGTGATTCTTGCATGTGCGTACTTGTTAGCTGGATCACTCCCTGCATCCATTAACAGGTTGATGACTGATTTCTGTCCAGCTGCGGATGCCACGTGCAGTAAAGTAAAGCCTGCTGAGTCTATGGGCTTATTGAGAAGACATAAAACCCTTGAGGTAGGATTATCATCAGTTTTTCTCTCTCCTCCATCTTTTTCCTCTTCCTGGTCCTCTGGTAATTGCAGGAGGGAGCGTAATGATTGGATGTCCCCTGTTTTACAGGCAGTGAAGAGAGCGTCCCTCAAACTGTATTCCCAAGTCTCATCCACTTCACCTGAAAAGACAGGAGGAACACTGTGATGCAAGCAACTTCAAATGGCCATTTCATCTCCTAATGCCAGTCACTTTTCGCACCAAAATCTAGGTTTACACTACTGTTGAAAATAACATTGGGTAAGTAACATTTTTTAATTTAGATGTTTTTGAAAAAAAGTCCCTTTTTTATTCTCACAAAGGCTGCATTTACTTCAGAAAAAAAATACTTGGGTTTCTTTCTGACCCAACTTTTGACACAGGATTAAATGGGCCATGTTTCTGTGGCATAAAGGCTTTGTGACCACTGTTGGTTGTTTTTTCGGCTCAGACATCAGTTTTTACCTTCTTCTTGCTGATGTTTTTTGCCTTTGGGTTTCCTCCTGCTCCTTGACTTCCTCTGAGTTTCTTTAGAGTCGCCTTCACCTTCGAGTTCCCCTTCTTCCAGAGTTTCATCTTCTGTCTTTTCTGCAGTTATATCTCTGTTGCTTGAGTCTGAAGACAAAAGATAATAAAAGATATTTTTTTTTTTACTCTTCTAACTTTACTAAAAACTTTTTATTTTTGTTCTGCAAAGGTCGTTACCTTCTCTTTTCTCTTTCCGTTTCCTCCTTTTCTTCTTATTAGGCTGTACCTCATGTTCTCTGAGGTCCAGAGTTCCCAGTGTCATCTCCACCATCTCTAGTGTTCCTGAGTCTTCATTCTCTGAACTTTCTACTTCACCCTCTTCTTCCTCTGCAGGCACTGACCACAGAAGAGCCCTTAAGTACTTTTTATTTTTAGAAACAAGGCATTTAAGACGCAGTCAAGTGTTCAGACGCACCATTAGTGTTTGGGATCGGATGATTGACAGGTTTTGGAGTTTTCTTCTTCAACTCTCTCTTCGATGGACCGAGAATACTGGAGATTTCAGTGTCTTTTTCTGAAATTTAACAGGCATTCAGTTTTAAAAGGAAAGAAATGAATAGATTGTATAGAAAGACATATTACATTGTGGTAAATCTCAACGTACGATAAACATGTAGAGTTGAGAGCAGGTCAAAGACTCGCTGTACTTCACTAAATGTTGCTCTACGTGTGGCAAAAGGAAGTACGCGAACTCTCTGATCTTTTTTGTCGAGTGGTGCTCCACGACCTCCAAAAAATATGGTCTTGTTGTAACTTGGTGCTCGCAGAAAGATGGCACTTGTCTCCTTCAAATACTCAGCCCAGTTTTCCAGAAGATCATGAATATCCTGGTTAAAGTAGGGCACACAGTGTACATCAATTGAGTGCAACAGTTTAACGGTGTGGGTTCCGGTAGTATTTTTTTTATCTATTGGATTTTTTTAAAAAAAAGTCTTTATTCAAGAGTTATGAGCCATGAACCATGCCAACCTGCTAACCCCAGTATGACGTCATACGGAAGGGTAACCTACTCTTTCTCTGCTTTGCTCGCCCATGAGAACATGAGCTAGGAAGTACGAACGCAATTTGAGTTTTTCCTCAAGACACATGACATCATCGCTTGCAAACGAGCGAAGCATGGCAGTGGACCAGTGTTCGGATGTACAAATGAAAACAAAAGTATTTTTTGTTCCTTCATCCGAGCCTCTGAAGAAACAATGGGTTAATTTTATTTTCTCTGGAAATGTGCCGACACAACTTCCTAAATTTTTGTAAAGCAATTTCCCTATGAAAAATGTTTTACTTCCGGAACCCGACTGTTGCACTATGACAATTCCAGACTCATAAATTTATCCCAGTCAATGTTTTTCAAGCTTTTATACATAAAGGATGGACATTTATATTAATGAAAACACTGGATTCGCACCTTATGCAGTGCTGCCTCGTTGTAACGCCTGAGGGCCGCCCCTGCAGATTTAGGCACGTGGCTACGGTTCTGAGAGTCCCTCAGTCCCTGTGCGGTCCCTCGCTTCGCTCTCACTGTGTACCGATGGAACGTCTTGTGCTGCAGAATCTCTTTCCTATACAATACAAAAATCAATTTGGGGGTAACAATTTATTAACTATGAGATATTTGTGCTTATTAGATAACTTCAGAACTTTCCACTGACCCCTTAAAAACCGCTCCAGCAAAGTGTCCACCACCAGTCATCAGAATGACCCAAATAGTGTTGTTTGATATTTTCAGTAAAGAAGAAACCAAGTCTTCTTCATTGTCCTGAGAATGAATTATGATAACGACAGTAGATGAAAATGAAAGAATAGAGTGCTGCAACCTATTCCTAAAACCTGCAAATTCCCCTGAAAATAATCAACTGTTCAGTGGGGATTCGTCTTAGAGAAGGATCTGCCATAGATTAACAAATTCTGTGAAATGATGGCCACATTTACTCACTCTCTTGCTTTGCAGAACACAGCGATACAATGAGAGGTACTGCCCCTGCATGTTTTGAAAGACTATTTTGGTGGAACATCGACGAGGGGACTGATCTTTGTCCAGAGGACTGTCAGGGACTACTTCATCTCCAGGATCTTCATAGAGATCCTCATCCTCACTGTCTGAGTCTGAACCCGAAATGCTTGAAATATCACCTTTTAATATAAAGAGAAAAACGGATAGCTTACACTTGTGCAAGTGAATAAGATAAAAGTGTTTCTCATTGAGGTCATATGAGGATTCATGAATCTACCTGCCCCAGTCTTCTTCTCAAACTCCTCCACTGTGACCGCAGATCTTCCTTCCAGCCGCTGTCTCAGGTTGAAGCGGTGATAGTCAAGTTTGTAATGCTCCATCTGGTCAAAGATTAACAAATTATATATTATATTTCTTTCTATCCCTCACACAAAGCTATCGTGTGGCTTTAAAAGATTTGGAATACAGCTCGTTTGAGCTTCTGCAAGAACCAATGAGGTTCATTTTTGTGTTACGCAGCACGTTTGAGCTTCCGCACGAATCAATGGGGTTTATTCTTGTGTGTTATGGAGCACGACTGAGCTTCTGCAAAAACCAATGAGGTTTGTTCTCAAGCGTCAAGCAGGTTCAGTTGAGTTTCTGTTTATGTTCACTGATCAATGTTTATCAAACGGCTCATTATTTAAAGCGATCATGTCTCTTTAGAACTTTTGGACTAAAGCTTTCATTCAATTCATATGGAATAGTTTAAAGATCTCTTTATTAACTTTTAGAAGCGTCAAAGTATCAGTTGCGTAGCCATCTATGGAGGGACAGAAAGCTCTCAGATTTCATGACTTGGTAGAATTTCATAACCCTAACTGATCGCATCAGGACTGGCTGTTTACCTGCTCCTCACGACTCTCAAAACGACACTGACAGGCCAAGCAGAACATCCTGTCTGACACCTCTCCGACAGATACAGTTCTTCCTGCTCCAGCATCTGTGAGTGTTATGAAATGAATGGTACAGATTTTGTACTAACACCTGATCAGCAGCTGTAAGTGATATCATTAAAGCAGTCTGACTCTCTCACCCTCAGTGGATGTTTTAGCAGCAGAGGGCTTGGGAGGTTCAGGGTTGCTCAGCAGTCCAGACAATTCTCTCAAACCTGCGGTCAGTGTCTGATCAGCGCCCAGCGAAAACACACTCCGCAGCTCCGGGGATGCCATGATTCAGTCGACTGAACAACCACCTCTATCACCTAAAATACACGAATAAAAGAGGGAGAGAGAGATCAAACGTCATGAGAGCAAGAGAGAATGTTGCAAACGACAGAACACATTTTGTGAGTGACCTGACCTTTAATCATTACACCCGAAGAATATGGACTGCTGATAAAACCAAAGCAATGTCCATGTTTGCTCTACATTTGACAGCCTGCTTCTCTGCCCATGGCATATGCCTGAATCGGCGAACGATAACACTGAGCTACTGTCTCTAAAGTTAGCTAAATTAATTATAAATGGGTTCAAAGTAAAATAATTTATGTACCTTTTTGGCAAAAAACATTAGTCCTTTACGGTGTGACTTTATATTTTCAGTACGAATCGGCTAACATGAATCATTTTACATCACACGTGTTAGTGCTCTACGGTGGCTGAGAAGTGTCATAAAACTATAGCGCGAAAATCGTCATTCAACTCAGTGCATAAAAATAGTACAAATGTTTACAAGATGCTTGATACATAAGTCCCCCCACATTTGCTGAATATTTTCATGCAATTAAATCTTGAATAACTAAATAGTTAACTGTTAAAAGTAGCTAAGTGTGATATTCAGTTAACATGAACTTTTATATCATCATTCTAAAAAAAGTCAAAAGAAAATATAGTATCTGTAAAATATTTATTTGGATTATGAACTGAAATTAACGGATTGACTCGGGAAAAGATTCGTTCATTTTGATGAATGAGTTCAAATAGGATAATCACGAACGCGGCATCACAAAACAGAGCAAGGCGACCATTTGAGCTTATAAAACTTAAACTTTGTTATTTATTTATTTTTTTAAATGAGCGATCTTTTCGCTTGATAAGGCCCTTATTCATTGTCTGAAATCAGAAAGCCCTTCGAACAGTTTGCACTGAAACTGTCTTTTGGACCTTGAACCGTTTGGTTCCCATTGAAGTCCATTATATGGAGAAAAAT
>JAOTRC010000043.1:20966861-20977380 GCA_027497675.1 Cyprinella lutrensis
ATTGTATGTTATATATTTATTTATCGCCCTCTAATTTGTGTAAAGCATGGCAGTTATTAAATGGTATAGTGTCTGATGTGAAGCTCAATTTTATTGTCATTTCTATTAATTTAAATACATACAGAAAAATACATTGAAATTTCATTTGAATATATTTTTGGGGGAGGTGTAAAGTCAGCTATGCTGATATCAAAATGAAAAAAAGAGATTTGATTAATATAAATAAATTCTTAAATAAATTGTGATTATTATTATTTTCTTTGTATTACGTATGAAATATTTAGTCTGTTTTTATCTTAAAATATCAGATAACATTTTATGATAAGGCAAGGTAGTTCATGTGGTGAAAAAAAAAAGATGTAATGAATATGATAATGATATTTATTAAGTATTAATTAATATTGTTTGTGAGAAAATATTACATTTAACTTCATTGTTACACCACATGACAAATCAACATAAATCAACATAAATGCAAAAAAGTTTGGGGTTGTTTTTAATTAATATCTTTTATTCAGAAAGGATGCATTAAATTGGTTTAAAGTGACAAAGACGACATTTATACTTTTACAAAAGATCCCTATTTCTAATTCAAATAAATGCTATTTCTATTCAACACAATTCAGACAATAATATATGTATCATGGATTCCACACACACACAAAAAAATATTAAGCAGCACTTTTTAACATTTGTGATAAAAAGTTTGATTTCTGAAAGATCATGTGACTGAAGGCTGGAGTAATGATGCTATTATGCCAACACAGGAATAAGTGCTTAAAAATATGCTAAAACAGATATTTTAAATTGTAATAATATTTCACAATATTACTGTTTTTTTTTGTTTGTTTTTACTGTATTTTTGACAAAAAATAAATGCAGCCTGGTTTAGCATAAGAGGCTGAAACCTTACCAACTCCAAGCATCTGAATGGTAGAGTATTTTTCTAAGAACATGGTACATGTGGTTAAACTAGCTAGATTTTTGAAAGATTCTTTATTTTGGACACATTGAACCTACCGTCATTACTTGCCCCATCCGGAAATGTCTTGTTTGCATGACTACTGCCGTCTAGCCAACGAAAAAAAGGGCTTAATTGCAAAATGAGCGTGTAAGGGCTTGTCATGGTAGGAGTCTGACTGTCAGAGATTTGTTTGTAGTGATAAGAGCGAGACTGCAGCATAGTAGGGTGTGTCTGTGTGGCTCACCGCAGGTGGCTCGACAGGTGAGCCGACGGAGGAAGTGTTTTCTCGTTCTCTGAGTGATGTCATCCGTTTAATCGTGTTTGCTTCTGTTGATTCATACGAGTTAAACGCTCTTCTTGGACCACTGCCATCCGATCCAGCCACCCGACTGAGGAAGACGGCCAGAAGAGGCATTACTTGTAAATGTTTACAGTTGTCGCACCAATTAAAGGTGTCTTGTTTGACCTGTTTTTTTCAACTTTTAGAGTGGCATTGTTCACATAATAAATTACAAACATGTCTAGTTCCAAGGCAAACCATGAGGAAAAGGCGTGCACGACGCAGCTCTCAACAACAGCTTATTTTACTTTGTTTTCCAGTTCTTTGTCTGCTTTGGAATACGTGGAATACGATAGTGTCTGACTTCCTCATGTGGCTTTCATTTGCCTCATTCACAGGTGGTGATCTTGTTTACGGCATACGTGTTTTGTCTGCATGGCTGTGACCGATATCTGCTGCTTATATCCTAGACAAGGGAACCAGGCTCTGTGACATGATGTCTGTTGCCTGGGTGATGTGATGAATGACGGGACAGTGCGCATTTATTCTTCACTTTCTCCTAGGACAGGAAACACGAAAATTATGTCAGTCACTGGCAAACAAACATGATGTGATAAATTAAAGGGTTAGTTCACCCAAAAATGATTTTGTCAGTATTTACTCACCCTCATGTTGTTCTAAACCTCTATGTGTTTATTTGTCCTGCTGAACACAAAGGAAGATATTTGGAAGAATGTTTTAATCAAACAGATCTCATTCCCCACTGACTACCATAGTAAATACATACTATAGTCAATAAGGAATGAGATCATCCGTAGTTCATATCAAGGCTGCACTATGTATCGAAATTATCGAAGTATCGCCAATTTACATTTCACGATGGTTTGCGATAAATGCATATTAATACTCCAAAAGATAACAAAACGTTTTGGTCGCGGCAGAGGGTAGACACATGACTGTTACATACATGTGACATTCTTAATATTATTAGGCGCAATAAGCGAAGTACTCACTCGAACAGAAATGCGCCTCTCGGAAAACGTGTGAACACAAATTCAGTTTTCTTCTGGAGCCTATATGGCGAGATACAAAATTATGGCAAAATGCCTGTCTTGGTGAGAATTCACATAAAAACAGTGTCTTAAGTGGACTAAACAGTTGAGAAAGTAAGCACACGTCTAACAATATATTAATTCGTTGTAGCTCTTAAAGTGACAGCAATGTAATAAACTTGCTTCTGTCTGTGTACTTAATGTTAATCAAACCACAAAAGACAGAGAAAATCACTCACTGCTCTTGAATGAAGAACTTGTAGCTTTAATGAGAATCAGTGTATATTATAAGACTAAGCAGTATAAGCGGAGAAAATCAATTTACATATTAATCGCGATTCTCTTCTACCGATTCGCATCAATTCAGAAATTTAAAAAAAATTATAATCTGAAGTGTTACTATTTAAAGTTGTTGACATAGCTTGGCTTGCTTGCATGGTCAAATACACACTCTATTATGTCGAAATGTACATTGTGATGAGTATTCACATAAACTCTGTCTGTTGGGAGTAAATTGGGAGTACATTTGGGAGTAAATTGGCTGTGTAACAGTATATTTGATCTCTGCATTTGTTCTTAAATAGAGTTCACTTTGAAATTAATTTTTATATGTTTTAGCTTACCTCAAGGGCCTCCAAGATTTAGGTGTCTTGTTTCCACAATATTTTCAATTTTGATATTTTTAGGTTAAACCGTTCTTGTCTGTCAGTCATAAAATGGAGGTTTATGGGTTCCACCTCAAAGAGAAGTCCGAATTAAACATGATATAATGACTTGTAATTGTAAGTACACATTGATGGCCTAAGACATGAAACGAGCGGTTTGTGTGAGAAAACGAACAGCATTTATATCATTTTTACCTCTTGTAACCACAGCCACGTCCAATAAATCTGAAGGCATGGGCGCTTCGGTCTGTGCCTTTAAAGGCCTAATAAACTGTTGCTTTCAGTTTCGTTAATGCTGATCAGAAGAAAAAAACCCTGAAAATCACTCACTGCTTTTGACTGAATCACTTTTTTATCTTTATTATGAATCATTTTATATTAAATACATACAGTGAAGACTATATCGTTTTTTTGTTTTTTACACTTTTGATTGACATTTCTGTAGTATTTCTTGCGACATGTTAAATAAAAAAAGTCACATCAAACGCTTGTATCAATCAGCTTGTCTTTTTTGTGTTTGCTCCAGACCAGAGTAAGTGAGTAGTGTGCATTTTTTTTTTTTTTTTTGCTGGAGCATGTGTTGGGTTTGTTTGAGAAGACTGTTTAAAGATTGTCATTTATTTTAGTGATTGTTTTAAAGGTATGCTCTTAGACAGGACACATTCTTCCACTACGTATCTGTTATATAATTTCTGTTTTTCTGTTTGTATTTTTGGCCTTTACTTTTCTCCATATCTACCTCCTGCTGCTGCCCTGACCTCACCTTGCACCCAGTCAGACCCTCAGTGCAACCTGACGTTTTCTAAATCTGGATTTACCCAGACAGACATACACAGAGAGATATCGGGGTTACATTTATTTTTGTGATTGGTTAAAATGTTCATATGCATGCAGGACACATTCTTCCACTAAGTACCATTGTTGCCAGGCAACTTAGCAATGTGGCACAGTCTGCGTTTATCGTCATTTTACAACTGCTTTGGCTGTGGCTGAGCTAATCAGAAATCAGAGTCAGAACGTTCTAAACTGTCTGTTATATAATGTATGTTTTTTCCGTTTGTATTGTTTTGGCCTTTACTTTTCTCCATAGCCACCTGCTGCCCTGACCTCACCTTGCACCCAGTCAGACCCTCAGAGAACCTGATTTATTTTTTTGTCTGGATTTACCCAGACAGACACAGAGAGAGAGAGAGACGCTGGGGTTACATTGGCCAAAGCAGCTTTAGGACCCCCTGGTGTTACCGTTAAGGGAGAGCAGGGTGCATTAGGAAAAAGGAGGGGGGAAGGGTCCAGACAGACTTAGCTGCCCCCCCCCCCCCCTAGCCCCCCCAAAGTCTGGACATGGATACACACACACATACACACTCACACAACATGGTACACATCTCCCGCCAGCTGTCAGGACACCAGGCAGTAGGATCTGGTCAGAGGTCATGATTGTTTATTAGGTTGAGTGTTGTTTTTTGTGAGTTTCAGGTCAGAGTGCTCTGCTGTTCGCCGTGTAATCTCCTCTCACACATAAACTGTACTAATGGCTCCTATTAGACTATGCCACCCATCCCTTAAAGTGGCATCTGTCCATTTACAAAAGAGTTATCCACAGTAACTGCAGCTTATAGCTGGTTTACACAAAATAATCTTAATTTCAGAACCATGTCTGTCCATTTTGTTGCAGAGAAAATGTCATTTGCATCGTAACAGTTCCTCGGGGGGTGTTTTTTTGTTCTTGGGATTGCTTAGTTTGCTGTATTGCTGGGGCCATTCGGAGGGAAGAATTTTGTGCTGCTCAGATGATTAATGACTGACTTGAGGGCCACTCTTGTGTAAACATCGCCGTGTTCCTCTGCAAGCGACTCTCTGCGGGGCAAATGGCAACAAAACCCTCAAACATGACACTGTGGCGACTTCATTATGTGGGTCAGATTTGTCCTGAGGAAGTGGATTGCAGTGGAAACGTCTCTCACTGTATTCTTAGAGCCACAGGCAGATAAAGTTGCTTAGCTGTGTACTGTAATGCATGGCACTAGCATTGATTGCTGGAAGTCTGAGTCTTGAGACGGAGTCTGTCTCTGCAAGCTACTGAGAAATGGCAACAAGACTCCCAAAGGGCCCCAAACAGCCAGTGCACACTAATATCACAGTTGAAAAGGTGCCAACAAATGCCTGCGGAAGCTAATTGCATGTTTGGCTCGTTTGCGTCTGACTTTTTGTTGTTTGAAGCAGTTATTTCAGTTGTTTTCATATTATTAAAATACTATTACAGTTTTTATTAGCATCAAATTCGTTTTTTTTGCTTTTCGATTTTTGCTTACAATGTGTAGCATGGTTTACATAGTTTTACATTTTTACATTTGCTTGAAAGAAAGCATTGGTGAAATATTGAATTTGTGAAAGAAATTACCAATAGATTGTTGGAAAATCAGAAAAGTAACTGATTAGTAATTAAATACTAACATATTTTGAAACCAACACCGCAACCAGGTTGGTGTCTTGTATCCATCTACATCCATTCTGCTTTCATGTTAATTCAGCTAATCTTATTGAGATGATCATGATGTAAAGCAGACGTTTGTGTTAGCGTCCAGGGATGGAGAGCTGGTTTCCTGCAGATGTGGATAGATAAGGTAAAGTATCCTGGACAGGGTGGATGAGACTCTGATTATTATTAATAATCTGAGCAACACTGTCTGCAAGCACCACAGTGTCTGTTGAGCTCAATAAAATGCTTGCTTTCTGCGTTTTGCTAATTGTCTAGCGGTCTGTTTTTGTTTTGAAAAGCATATAAGCCAGGTAGTGCTGGCATTAAAAGCTTTTTAAGATACATTTTCATGTATTTTACATGTTAAAACCCTGCAGCTGAATCTCACACGTGTTTGGTGCGCTGCCTTGTTTTTCCACTTCAACTTTGATTAAACGAGTACACTGAGACACACGATGAAAACAAATTGCCCTGAACTAAAGGGAGAAATGCTGTAGAGCAGTAATTTTATTATTTTTCGATTTGCTGTTCCTTGAAGCGAGTCGATGGCCATGTCCCTGAGGCTCAGTGGATGTTACTTTTATGAAACCACAGCTCCAAATAAATTCCTGCCTGTTAAAAATATAGATTTGTCGTTTCCCACTCCTGTGTTTTATCACTGCCTTGAGCTCATCTCGACTTCTGGTGTTTAATTGACTTCTTCGATTGCTTGTGTGAGCTTGGTTCAGGGATCAAGCTAGGATCAAGTACTCTAACTTCAATCAATGTACTCTTAAGTCTTATGAAAACTCTCCTTTCTAATTATATATATGGCAGCTGTAATTATATTTTCTAAATATGTGCATTTTTTCCCAGTTAAAATACTTTCTTCTGCCTCCGATTAATTTTGCCAGACAACTAAAACCTCTAGGAATGCATTGATTTTAAAATGCCTGGCTATAAAATTTTAATTAGGGCTGATAACTGTTAAATGGCTGTCTAAATAAATAACTGATAAATGGTCCTTCCTTCTTAAAAGCACAGAGTGATCTGATTGGCCAGCTAACCCAGTGCATTGTGGTTGGCAAAACACCCCAAGCTTGTGTTGGAAATGTAACGCCCCTTACATGAACTTCAGCTTCCATAGCTTTTAAAGCAATTGTAAACACAGTTAATGTCCCCTGTTTCACCGTATCAGTCAGATTCTGTTCTGAAAAAGCAGATGATTAAAAAGATAGACTTCACTGTAACGACTTTGTCCTGAATTCTGAAGTGACAAGATAAAATACTGTTAAAAACATACTAAAGTGTATATTTCGAATTTATTAAGTACGTATAGGTGGCGCTGTAGTTCAGGACCCTGTGATTTGTAAAATGCTTTTGAGTTGTACTGCTCAGGAACAATGTTATAAGCAAATCTTAACGGACATTATGCTAATATGTCACATTGTGATGCAGACATGCTGAGAAGTAATATGGACTTCTAATATGGACTGATCGAGGCATTTTTAGGCAATGTCTGAAGCAGTTTTCTATGTTACAGTTCTTAACTTTGCAGATATTCTGTGGCATTGTAAAACATTTTAACTTTTTTTCACCATCCCGACCAGACCGGTAAAGCAACATTGACTTGACTAATGGTGCGAGTTTCTTTGACTGAACAATAGCAATATTCTGGAAACCAGAAAAAGAATTCTTGGTATAAAACTTGTGACTTTGTGCCACACTTAAGCTTCAATGCAAGATCTATGGTAAATGTTCACACAGCCTTCCTTTCCTTACTATAGTTTAGTTCAAGGAAATTTTATATCATACCAATATGTCACTTAATGTAATTGCTTGATGGTCTTGCGTGGTTCTGCCTTGCCAGATGGCCCTGGAATTGTTGAACCATCCTCCATTTTATTTGGCCCCGAAGTTCTCCTAGGCCAAGCTGGAATGAGGTTTCTGCTGGTCCCCCCTCCAGTGCCAGCACCCCCCCCCCCTGCCTTCCTGTATCTGAGAGCCAGACTGACAGCCATAGAGACATTGGCAGGAGATGGGGCCTGTGCCAGCCTCTCAGATAATCTACTCGAAAGGAAACGGCCACAGGCCCTCCGGCTCTTTGGCAGACACAGCCTCAGCTTTTGGCCTCAGCGGAGATGTGATAAATTAATCATGATTTGTACTCGGCTTAGGTTCATGTAGTTCTTTACTCGAATGTATTCTTTATAGAAAACCCCAGTTTAGTTTTTCCCAGTGCCAGCAAAAGAGTCAGTTTCAATTGTTGCGAAGTAGCACCAGCTTTTTTTTTACTGTACTTTCCCTTTAAAATGATGACCGGGAGGTAGAACTAACACAGGCCGAAGGTCCCTAGTAAGGCAGAGTTGAGTGTTATCTGGGGAAAATGCTGACAGGCCTCTGAGCGGCAGCTTTAACCTTGAGCCGGTGCACAAACAGTAGCAGGGTAGAGTCAGGCTGGTACAGACTGCCTCCACTGCCCCCAAAAACAATCCCACAATCCCCCTCTCCCCTCCCTTGTCCTCACCCTCCTCCCTTCTGCTGTTCTCTCCCGATGGATAGCAGAGCACCCTGCCACCTAGAGGTGGAGGAATGTTTTCTCGCCACCAACCAGACAAAACTAAATTTCCGAGCCATTTGGGATATTCAGATTGGATATTCTTGCATGTCCAGAATGTAATGGAGCCAGTTGGTGAAATCTTAATTAATCATGACATGAGGAAAACACTTGACCGAAATTCTCTCATCCCAGCAGTACTGTACAGGAATGAAAGAAATTTAGACTGTGCCATCAGACCCAATTATGAAAAAAAAAACATCACTTGGGATTCAAGGGAAAAAAAAAGATTGTGCCAACTGTACCATTTTAGTTTTCCAGACTCTCTACTGTGTCTTGATCAGCTGTAATGAGATTTCTATCAAACAATGTCTAAGCTGATGTTGAAGCTGATGAACAAGAATCCCCAACAAAGTCTTGAACTACACTGATGCCATAAAATTAAATGGCTCCCATAATGAACAATGTTGTCTGTCTACCCTACAGTGTGGCCAGTGTGGCATGATGTGATATCCCTTTTACCTTTATCCTGTTAAATTTAGCTTCAATCTAAACCAATTTACCTGCCAGCAATTTTCAAGGTACCTTGATAAGCTAGTTCAGGAGTGTTTGATTCGGGTTGGTGCTAAACTCTGTAGGAAAGTAAGTCTCCAGGAGCAGGATTGAATATCTATAACATCGGAACACAACAGAATATCACCAGATCGAGACTGACTTCTTATTGCTGGCATTTATGGATTGAAGTAGAACAAAATGTGAAACCTGTGGGCAAGACAGATTCTTGCGGGATTGGTAATCCACCCCAATCAAACCTCTACCTCAAACCATCAAATTCATCAGCACAGAAGAGATGTGCCAAAACATGACTGATGTAAATGTTCCTTTTCAAGGAACTTACTGCTTTTTATTTCAGAGCCTAGCATTCAATAATATACCTCATAAACTAGGCAAATGAGCTCTAAACTAAGATTTTTTTGTGGCCCTGTTATTCTGTAACATAGTTGTATCAGCTACATCATCGCTCTTAAGTCAGTGGAAATATGGGCCTGCTTTGAGAAGAAACATCTCCTTTGATTTTTAAAGATACACCTGAGAAAACTCCTTGGCAAGCTCTTAACCAATAAACAGAGATTTTGTCCTAGTGCCCTGCTATAAGGTTTAGCATCCTGCTGTTCTTCTCGAACACACAATATCTGAGCCACTTATGGCCCGAGGTGTTGCTCTTGAGCCAGACAAAATGCTACACTGTTTTCCTTTGCTGTGTGCTGTTCTGTGATTGGATCTAAAAATCGCGCTGTAGGGCGCTCTTTTTTTCCTTTCTACCCCTGAGTCGGGGGGTAGGCCACGGCTTCTCACCCAAATTACAGGAAACCACCGCGCCTAATGACCTGTCAGTGACTCCAAAACAAAAGGCCTAAAATACACAATCGGCACGAACATGAAATTACACCCCAGTCACACTCTCGTAACTGCGCAAAGCAAATACAAATGCTCCATCTCAGAGACAGTATGTTACAGAGTGTGTGGACATGAGCATTATACATCTGCCTCAGCGCTCATTTCCGTCAGCAGAGACGGGATCCTCCATCTTTAACTCTGTAATTGGGAGGCATCTCCAAACCATCAGTAGTCCTGTATGGCCCCCAGGGGAGCTCTGTGTTTTGTCTTGATGAGAGGCACGCCAAACTGGAACTATTTTTTTCTCCCCTAGCCACTGAGGGACCGTTTTGCGCCTCTGTCTCAGGTCGAGTAGCCCAGTTTTAGATTAAGAATCGCGCGGTATAATGAGGTGTCCTGCAGTGTCAGGCATCCGCGGCTACGCAGAGGACACATTCATCCTAGTTTGCGGACTTTGCGCTACCACTTGCTGGTGTGTGTGTGCGGCACGATAGAAACCGGTGCAGCCGTTTCAGGCTTCGCTCCTGTAGAGGAGCAGACAAAGGCCTCCCTCAGGGACATAGAGCGGCAATTCTCTTTCTCTCTCTGGACTCTGATGGGACGTGGATACGGCGATGATGCTACCAGGGGGCTCTTTCCCCTCCCAGCTCGCTTGTCTGAACGCTGTGAATACAATAGTCCAGATCCATGACTTCACCAAGCCTGTTAAACGAGTGGCATTATGATTTTTCCCTCTCAGTAACTCAGACACTGGCCTGACGATTTGCATGACATTGCTGGTAAAAGAGAGAGGATTAATTCATTGGATACAGTTGGGGTGAGTGTGGGCCAGCTGCGGTGGAGATTGGGATCAGCCGACAGCAGAATTCAGCCCCGCTGGCTCTGCTCATGGAAATGAGGGCAATCCCGTTGGCTAGGGCCCTTATCAGTCATCATGGTTTTGTGTTCTCTAACTACACGGCACTGCTTAAAAGGTTCGTTTTCTGCACGTACGCTCAGCACAATGTTGTTTCCCCCATCCCTTCTTGTGTTGTCATGACAGTGACTTATGGGAAGCACTGTAATGGTTTTTTTTTTTTTGGTGGGGGGGGGGGGGGTGCATTGTGCACAAATAAGTGAATTTGGACGTGGTTGGTTCACAAATT
>JAOTRC010000043.1:20989555-21000162 GCA_027497675.1 Cyprinella lutrensis
TCCTTCCTTCCTTCCTTCCTTCCTTCCTTCCTTCCTTCCTTCCTTCCTTCCTTCCTTCCTTCCTTCCTTCCTTTTCTTTCCTTCCCTTACTTCCATTCATTCGTTCCTTCTTTCCTTCAGTTCCTTCCTGCCTTTCTTCCTACCTTCCGTTCTTTCGTTCGTTCCTTCTATTCCTTTCGTTCTTTCCATTCTTTCCTTTCATTCATTCATACCTTCCTTCCTTCCTTCCTTCCTTTTGTTCATTTGTACCTTTTTGTTCATTCCTTCTGTTCCTTTTGCTACGCCATACTATTTATTTTCCTTCCATTCCTTCCTTTCTTTTCTTTCCTTCCCTTCCTTCCATTTTTTCGTTCCTTCCTTTCTTTCAGTTCCTTCCTGCCTTTCTTCCTTCCTTCCATTTTTTCGTTCGTTCCTTCTATTCCTTTTGTTCTTTCCATTCCTTCCTTTCATTCATTCATACCTTCCTTCCTTCCTTTCGTTCATTTGTACCTTTTTGTTCGTTCCTTCTGTTCTTTTCGTTACGCCTTTCTATTTCTTTTCCTTCCATTTTTTTCCTCTTTTCTTTCCTTCCCTTCCTTCCATTCATTTGTTCCTTCCTTCCTCCAGTTCCTTCCTGCCTTTCTTCCTTCCTTCTGTTCTTTTGTTCATTCCTTCTATTCCTTTAGTTCTTTCCATTCCTTCCTCTCGTTCATTCATACCTTCCTTTCTTTTGTTCCTTCCTTTCATTCCTTCCTTCCTTCCTTTTTAATAAAACTTGGTTGTCATATATATGTAACAGTATTTACATATATATATTATTAACATATATTACCAACATTATATCTAAAGCTGTTTGAAATTCTGCAAACTTATCTTATTTTATTTTTTTTTTAGTCTTAATTGTATCTTGTCTTGCAAAATAATTTTGTTTTCATGCAGGTCAGGTTAATGCTGTGGTCAAAAGGTGTGTGAACTCAATTCCATTAAGCTCCGTTCATCCTCAGTTTTTAATGTGTCTTTGTTCAGTTCAGGTGTGGCAGTCCTCCTGCAGCATTGCCAAATAAATAGGATTCTCTTTCTCTCTTTCTCTCAAACTCAGGGTTGTTTTTACTATTTTGTGCTGGAAATTATAATGACCAATAAAAGGACCGGTCTCGGATCAGTGTGAATTGTCTCCGCCTCCACCTATGCGGAATCTACGGCCTGTGCTGTAACTCACTTATGCAAACGAGTCTGTTTGTGTCACCATTTCTCTTCTTTATTGAAAATCCAGTCGCCCTCCATGAGATTATTTGTCAGAGAGGTGTGAATTGCGGTGGGCTCAGACGGCCAAGAATTATACAGCAGTCGCCATGAATAAAAATTGAATAAAGAGGAACACTGAATCAGCCGTGAGAGGATTAGAGCCATCCATATGGAGTGAAAAAGAAAGACACAGAGAAGGAAAAAGCAGGACAGGAAGTGAAAGTGGGAGAAAGGAGTAGGTTATCCACAGAGGAAATGCCTTTTTGACTCAGTCGCTGCCAAACTGCTAACTGCCGGAAAGCGTATTTCTGAAATTCGGAAAGAGCATCAAAGAGCCTCTAAACAGCTACTGTTACAAAGACAAGAAAAGCCAAAAGTCAAACAGGAAAAACTCCGTGTCACAGTGGAACTAGATAGGCCTGTTATATTTGGAATCCTTCATCCCATTCATTATGATCGGCATACATTCCCGCTGGTTATTTGCCAGTAATGTAGTAGTGCCATAATATTCCCAGTCCACAGTTTTAGCAGGTCAGTGTTGCTTAAGTCTACTCAGTATTGTTAAAGTAAAAAATAAGTATTATTTAGACGCCAAACCATTCATTTAGATATTTAAACCTTTATGCGGATAGTTATATAAATGTAAAACAGATTAAAAAGTCTAAATAGATTTAGTGTGAAGAATTCTTTACTTTTGTAAATTATTACACCAGTGGTTCTCAACCTTCTTGACTCCAAATTCCTGTATTGTCCTCAAAATATTAAAATTCCCCATGACCCCAGTTCATGATTTACTGAATAACGATTAAGGGAATGGATTTTATAAGTATGTTGTTCTCACAATTTCTTCCTCAATATATATAACAAGTGGGCTGAAGTCGTCATGAAATCAAAATTGACACCATTTACTTTGTGCTCATTAATAGTATTGAGGTGAACAGTTAACCCGTGCAAGTTAATACACAGAAAAAATAGTTTGTCGTGGTAATCTTTAATCAAAATTTGCTATATCATTAACCACTCCTCTCCAACCGTCAGTCAATTATGAGCGAGAGATGGAGAGGAGGTGCACTAAATAAAAAGTAAAAGTATAACCCTGCCCTCTATTCAATATTCCATTTCGCTTGGGAATAAGCCACAACACTGAAGTCTGTTGAAACTTCCGGTTCACACAGACTTCAAACTGTGTTATGTTATGACATTGGACATCATGTGAAACGTTCATTTCCCTTTCCATTAGAACCACAGTTGATTTCTGCTTCCTGTGATTTAATGCTAGATTTAGCAGCTAAGAGATCTGATTGATCGCTAAAAGAAAACAAGCACATTTTTTAGGATGCTCTTGTTTACTGAATACAGGTGGAGCACTTTCCTGTTTGATTTAGTGTCTGTTTGTTTTTGTTTTGTTTTTTTCTCTCAGATATTTCTTTGCAATCCATTGCAGATCTTCTTTTGTAAATTGTGGTCAATGCTTTTACTCTTTCAATCTCTGCAAAACTGACTATGTATTTGTCATCTGTTGTCTTCATATTGCTCTATCCAATCTGTCCTGTTGTTTGCTGTGCAAGAGCTCCTGCTGATATTTTGTCTGTCTCTTTTGTCATTTCTCTCTCCCGGTCTTTTCTCTCCCTCTCTCGATTTTCGTGCTTTATTGCTATGACAAATCACCAGGCTCATATGAAATCCTTTCAACAAAAAAAAAAAAAAAAAATCTGCATCGATTTGGAAAATAAGGAATGGATTTGGTATAATGTGTTAAACTGAACTAACATGCGGGCAGCGCGGTACTGTTTAGATGCAGTACTATGCCCTTATCGATATGTGAATGCACATATAAAATAGCCATGATGTTTAATAAATAATGATTCAAGAGGCAAGAGATGTGTACAACTTTGTGAATGGCATTCCAATTGAGTGGAAGTCTTTGGGCACAGATAGCTTGGAAAAATTTATTGAGCTGCAATCCCTATGGTGAACATTAATAGGGAAAATTCGTTTAGACTGCAGTGGGCAGTCAGTGTAGGGGAAAGTTACTTTTAAAAGAAATGCATTACCATTGGGTTACTTCCAGAAAAGTAACTAATTGCGTTAAAGCGTTTGCGTTACATTTGCGTTACCTAAACACACCTGGGCTGGGCTTGCTTGTTAGTTTTTATATTAAAAAAAAAGTTCTATTTTTGGATAATATAAAGGCTCTTTCGCACCAAAAGGGAAATGAATTAGCCCCAAGGTGAAGGAATTTGCTGAAAAACCTTTCAGCTGTTCTGCCACTGGATTGAATAATAATAATTAATATGGTTGAATTGGATCATCAATGGTCAGCAGCAAAGACTTTGGCTAATAAGATGAGACTAAATACATAAATGTTTGTTTGTTTATTTGTTTTATTTAACATTTAATTATAGCAGGTTTATATGATATTCTTCGTTTCATGTCACTGTTTTTTTGAGGAATACTAAATCTGTTTTTGTGCAAGTGAGATGAGTAAACAAGCATCATGTTTACGCCTCTGCACTTGCTCCCGATTTCTCTCAATATGGGAGTGGGAGAGGTCTCAGTTGATAAATAGGAAAACAATGTAACTTACGTTACTTATTTGAAAAAAATAACTCTGATATTTTGCTGTAAATGGAAAAGTAATGTGTTACTTTACTAATTACTTGAAAATGTAATCTGATTACTTAACTCACATTACTTGTAATGCATTACCCTCAAGACTGGTCACTGTTGTGCTTTTAATTCAGTTAACGGGGCAGAATGAAAAAAAAAGTCTGTCTCTTCCTGTCTAGAAGCTATGCTCTGAGCTGTGCCACTGAGCTTATATCCAGCAGTGTGTCTGTGTACGTGTGTGTCTGTAAGAAGTAAATTCCACAACAGTATGTGCCAAAAACGCTGTTGTTGTGCTTGTGCTCGCCAGATTGAGTCCATCATTTTATTGTTGCTGATGAGCTGTCTGCCAGCGGAGCTGTGAGCGAACAAGCATCTGCTCTTTTCCCCTAATTAATTTATTCATTAGCTTTGCCTCTTTTAACCTTAACCTTTACACAGTGAATGGCAAGAGTATTTTGAGAACCGAGAATGAGTTAGCTTGAAAACTGTATTCAAATTATTGTGCAGGTAAACCAGGCTGATAAAGTCAATTTTGATATAGTGCAATTAGAGCTGTTACAATATGGAGATTTCGCTACACAGTTATCGTGGCCAAACGAATAAATAATGCTATCTTTAAAACTCTTTTAGTATTTTTCACTTTTTTGGCCAATTAATCACTCAAAATATGATTGTATCAGGAAGCAGAGAGAAGTGCACATTGATTGGCGCTTGCTGCATGTCTTGTTTGCCTTGCATGTTATTTTTATCTTATGGTTTTGTGATTTGTTTGCTTGATCAGTGTCTTTGTGGGGTTTGGTTCATTTTCTGTTGTAAGGTTTAAGGACCTTTTGAAATAACTGAAATATATTGGTGAAATGATATGTGACTGTAATGTTGTTGACAAAGCTTTATAGCTTCAAAAATGTCTAATTCGTTTGAAATAATTTACTGGAAAATAATGATTAGACTGTTTGTCAGCCCATCAGAATCAAGCATTTAACAACCTGTGGTAGTTTACGTTTATTTGATTTGTATACTTTATTTGTAGTATACATTTTTTTTTCAATTATTTATGAGTGTAATGCAGCAAAACCCTCTCAAATCATAGGTCAAAAATCATTTTTTGTAGCGTGACAGTCCGTGACCATTCATGTGAATTTTTGCCAGTCTCTGAAAAGCATGTTTGTTTGTGTTTGTGTGTGTGTGTGTGTGTGTTGCTATGCGCTTGTTATTGCCAATTTTTTGGTGGTTCTGCATGGTTGCAAGGTGACAGAAAAGCCGACCCTCAGGAAAGTTGCCATCTGTAGACTTGATCTGAAGAGTAGTTAAAGGCAGATTTCAGCCATGTTGTGTTTTTCTGGAACAAGAATATATGAATGTAGTTTGTCAGGTTCCATCATTCCCCTCTCCTCCATCCTACACTTAAAGCTGAATGTAGGCCAGAGAATTCCCTTTGAGTGCCTTGTTTCGTTGTCCTTGCTGGTGGGGGGGAATCAGGTAGTGATGTTGAGTCCTGTTAATGTAATGGCAGCATGAAAGTCTGCTTGCTCATGAATGATTCCTATTAGAGTCTCCCTGGTGTCTCTGTGGGAGAATTTCAAAGACTACCGACTCACAGGCTTTGTATGATGAATTGGATGCACATGTAAGACGTGACTGTCTGTCTGTAGGAAAATACCCTGTGTGGTACCCATAATAGAACACAATCACTTCAGGGAAAAATTATTCAACATTCCAGTGTCATCGGTTTTCCTGGTCTTCTTGATTTAAAGTATTTTTTGAATACTTCTTTCTTTTGAATTTTAATGTAAGACTTTTGTTTTGTTCTTTCTTTGCACAAACTGGTCATCATGATGTACTTCTGTGTAAGAAAACCTTTAAAAGTATAGTAAAACGAAGAATGAAAATTCTTTCATAATTTACTCACCCTCACCAAACCAAAGATGACTTTCGTTCATCTTTGAAATGCAAATAAAGACACTTTTAATATTCTCTCATAGTATTCTCTCATGAGAAAGTTCACATAATCAAAACTTTGATGCTTTGAAATGTTCATAAAAATATAGAAAAAGTCATCTAAATGAAGTGAGCGGTTTAATCTTAGTCTTCTGAAGAGACATGATCAAAAACAGTTCATCAAAATATTGTTTTCAAAATACACATATGACACAGTCAGTGACATGAGTAAATAATGAATCCCTTCCAAATCCCCATGACAATTGTGTTGTTATTTTTTCCTATTAAGAGAAAGGTGAGACAATAGAGCTTGTGTGAGGTTGTAAAAAAAAGTCTCAAGTTACATCACACCCTTGGGGGAGGGACATTCTCACTCTAGAGAGCATTTGATTGGACAGAAATCTGTATAGTGCAGGATGAATCATCAGTATTTTGTCAATGTTAAGGAATATATTAACATGAATGGTTTCAAATTTAACTTTGGTTTTACTTTTTTTATTTTTTATTATTATTATTTTAAAGTAACTAACCCGATTGCCTTAATTTTAAGTTAATTGAAAGATTGAATTAATAGGAAATTGGTTTAATCTTCAGAAACTCAAAATATAATGTTATTTGAACCATATAAATTATCTAAATTGATTTGACAAACATCATGAAAATATATATACCACAACATTTTAATTTCATATGGTTTAGTGTATTTCCTCTGTGTGTGCTTTTACCTATGACTTTAAAAGCATATCTAACTTTAACTTTAAAAGTGCCGTCTCTTCAATCTCATACAGCGCTCACACAAATGGAAAAGAGAAAGTGAGGATAGGCAAAAATTTAGGCAAGTCAGACTTTATTGCAGGAAGGTTGTGACTGCATACTGTTGCCAGGCATCATGAGTGGGAGTCGGTGAAATCACAGAAGAGTTCTGGTTACCCAGGGAAACTGCATCTGTCCTGATGATTGTCTCTTAGAATCTGAAGGACAGAAGAACAGATCTGTGTGTGAAGTGTGTGAGTAAACACAAAGCTACAGAGAGAAACAAAGTCTTTTAATGGATCAATGGTCTTCTGTTGTAGCTCAAAACATGACAAAAGAAGAACTTTGTTTATGATCAAATACATGCAGTCTTGGCGAGCATTAAAAACTTCTTTCACAAACATCAAGTAATGTTATTTATTATATATAATCTTAATCTTATTTATTACTTATATATTTGAAAATATGGAGACGTGAGAAAGGAAGGAGAGCTCTCATAATAGACGGAGGGAGACATACAGGAAGTACAACAGGATTGTTGGTATAGTCTGGAAGAGGGAGGGACACTCAGACATTCTGCCTCCGAGCTAAATGCCGACGGCTCCAAGACATGTAAACAGTGTCTATGTATGCATGAGAATGAGAGAGCGTTTTTTTTTTATGTCCATACCTATAAATGCTTGCGTTTTATCCTCTGAGCGCTAAACGAGTGTGGCTATATATGAGTGTGTGTGAGAGATCACTTTCCAGAAGCCAACACCAGCATGCAGACTGACGCAATGCTGTGGTTTAAATCTCATATTTATTGATCTGTCTTGAGAAATCCAAACCATTCTGAGCCCTGCTGTTCTAGCTGGTGCAGTGGACTTGGGAGGGTCCAGCTCAAAAAAATATGGGCAGACATGTGGATTTCAATGCATATTGGATTTGTTTTTTCTTGTTCCATACATCCGCATTCATTGCCTTCCACAGCTAAATTCCACATTTCCTGCTGTATTCTAAATGTCTCAAATTTATTAAAATATATATGTTGGCACAACATTTTAAGCTCAATTCAATCGGAAGTTCCATTTAATCATCAGCATTTGTGTGGCCGGGTTTGTTTTAAAGAGACTGTCCTGCCATTTTAGGTGTTTGTTCTCTTTCTCTCGGCTTGAAACTAAAGTCCATAGCTGTGGTTTTATCATTCCCACTCATCTTTCTCTCTCTTTAGCTCTTTTGTGTGTGAGAGAGGCTTTCTTGCCTCAGAGCTCTCACTCTTGTATGCAAGGACATGTCTGTGTCTGAAGCCGAGTGAGAAAATGGAGAAAGTGAAAAGAATCTGAAGCTAAAGAAAACTAGTGCTCTGGGTTTAATTGGATTTTGGGCGGCAGGAGTCTGTATGGCTCACGTGCATGACAGACCAGAAACTTTTTCAGACTTCACATTTCTACCTGATTTTCTTTTTTTCTTTTTGTGGAATAAAATAATGGCTTTTAGTTTATAACAAAACTGGTGGACAGATTTGTGTGTGTGTGTGTTCAGGATTTACCAAATTGCATTCTTCAAATCGATCTTCATGAAGTTACTAGACCTGAAGGATCAAAGGAATGTTTTGGATTCAATGCATGTTAAATATGAGTTTTACGACTGGGATAAACGTACATAAACACACTAGAAAGTATAGTCACTTTACCAAAGTATACCATTCAAATGTTTGGGTCCAGTATGATTTTTTTTAAATGCATTATTATTAATAATAATAATTACATTTATATAAATTTTTTTTTCGAGGGCACATTTAAATAGACTAAAAGTGATTCCATTCAAAGAAATTGTATTCATCAAAGATTCTTTAAAAAAAATATTTATCACAGTTTCCACATAAATATCGAACATAAATAAATGTTTCTTCAGCTGTAAATCTACATATTAGAATGAATTCTGGTGGATGTGAAGTAAAGATTAAAAAATCAGATTTAATTCATGGGAATAAATTGCATTTTAAAATTAAAAAAGAAAATTATTTTAAACTGTAATATTTTTTTTTACAATTTTTTTTTTCTGTAGTTTTGATCAAATACATGCAATATTGGTGAGAAGGAGAGACTTTTTTTTTTCAAAGTGTCCAACCCCAAGCTATTGAACAATAAGTGTGTGTTACTGTATGTGAATACCAATGTCAAATAAAGTTGCTTATTAACCTTGTCAGTGCAAAAGTATTTAAAGTTAAAAGAACACATTTTTGCATATTTGAAACATTTCTGCTCATCAAACTTCTGGTCTTTCCCCATTGACTTAAATTACAAGAGCATTACTGCACAGTGTATAATTTTGGTTCGTTTTTACAAAATTATTTTCTTTGGTTTAAATTGACAATATGTTGATTAATTTTTCAAATTTCCATTTCAAATCCAGGTGTTCAGACACAAAGACACTAAATATGAGCTTAAATGCAAATTATTTTTAAAGGTCTAACATCCCTCTCTTTCTTCTGGTCTCTTCTCTCCTTTTCCAGAAGATCAACAGCCTTTACACAGAGATGAGGCCATCTTCATTGCCCTCGCGTCTGTCTCCATTGTAGCTGTCCTGATTGTGGCGCTGTTCTTCGGCTATCGCATGATGATGGGTGAGATTCAGTACTCGGTGTTATGATTGGCTGTTTGCAAATGAAGGTCACGTAATAATGTTACTGTGTTTGTTACAGGCGAGTGTAAACAGGGCCTGCACAATATGGACATGATAGAGGCCGCACCATCAGAACCGTCTCTGGATTTAGACAGTTTAAAACTCCTTGAAGTGAGTTTAGCTCCATCAAAATATGTGCAGAAATTATCATATTTTGATTTTGAATTGTATTCAAATGAGCCTGAACCATCTGTATTTGTTTATCATGTAACATCTGCTATAAATTTATTCACACATGAATACATTTTTTTCTTGCAGTTGATTGGTCGAGGGCGATATGGTTCTGTCTACAAAGGATCGCTTGATGAACGCCCAGTTGCTGTAAAAGTTTTTACTTATGCCAACCGGCAAAACTTTGTGAACGAGCGCTCCATCTACCGAATCCCTCTTCTGGAGCACGAGAACATCGCTCGTTTTATCGTTGGCGATGAGCGCCTCACTGCAGATGGGCGGATGGAGTACCTGCTGGTCATGGAGTACTACCCTCATGTGAGTATTGATCTAGTTCAAGCCCTCATTCTCTCATCCTCAAATTTGTTTGTGACACGCTCTGGTGCCTGGCTGCCCTGCTTGGTGTAGTTTTCCACATTTTACCTTCATTTGTCCTTTATTCCTCATCTCCGTTTCATTGGTCTCTCCTGACTATTTCTGTCAAAGTCGGGAGTGGAATCGAATGTCCTGCCGCTATCTGGCTAGATATTTTTATCCATGATTCAGATGGATTTCCAGCAGGCAGCATGAGAAGGGTGACTTGGATGTCGGCTTTGTGTTTTAGCCGTCCCTGTGCCTATTTGTTCGTCTTTCTCTCTCTCTATGACTTGCTCTTATTATTTTAAAATTTTCTGTATCCATCTGCCCTTACGTCAGATAAAGGTGTTTTCTCTCCTAAACTAAACAGTTGTGCCACTTTTGTGTGAAGTATTTCATACTTAATAGTTTAATACTAATAGTACATTATCATTTCGTATTTCATACATATTTTTGCATTGTACTTAAAGGAGTAGTTTTTTTGCTGATAAAACTTTTGCTGATAATTTACTCACCCCCACGTCATCCAAGATGTCCATTTCTTTCTTTCTTCAGTCGAAAATAAATTGGTGGTTTTTTTTGTTTTAATTATGAATTATGGTTTTTGATGGAAACATTCCAGGGTTTTTCTCCATATAACTCACTCACTAACCAAACAGTTAAAGGTCCAAAAGACAGAGTTTTATCAAGCAAAACGATCACTCATTTAAAAAAAAAAAAGAAAAAAAAAGTTTGAGTTTTAAAAGTTTAAATGGTCACCTTGGTCTGTTCTGTGATGCACGTTTGTGACTCTACTGTTCAAACACGTTCATCAAAATGAACAAATCTTTTTTCGTGTCATTTGGTTCATTCAACGAACGAAATGAACAAATTGACTCGGGAAAAGA
>JAOTRC010000043.1:21021477-21048182 GCA_027497675.1 Cyprinella lutrensis
TGCCATTAACCCCAGTGACGGTTAGGTTTAGGGACGGGGTTGAGGTAAGTCATATATTTATATAACGTTAAGTCAACTGCGTTCATAAACACGCTGAAAAGCGATTATGCGTCTTGATGGCACGCCAAAAAGGCAAATACCAATTGGCGGGTCATACACACGCTACTTCATGAGATCAGTCTGAAGTAATAATGTATAGCCGGGTGTATGTACTTTTGACTGTATGTAGCCTAATACAAGACTTCGGATTTGCGTTCTTCTAACTACAGTAGTTAAGTGAGCTAGCATTATATAAGTTAGTTAGCCAGGGTTTCGCCATGCTGCCTTTGTGCAGCGTGATTTTCTTCACGCTACTAGGCAGGCTGGATTCCATGGACCAGATTTTCACAGATACACCAAAGTAGTTTTTTTTTTTTTGCCCTGCTACCAACAGGCTTTGACAAAAGCATCATACATCACTCTACATACATCATCTGGTATGATTAAAATGATTGGTGACGTGTGTCAATGAGATGTGGTCTGACGTTAACCAGACTATACGTTAGTAGGAATCTTTGGTGAATGCTACAGACAGCTACTTCAGATGTCTCATTCATAAAATAGAGTGTGAGGAGCCATGTTGAGAGAGAGCGCGAGCCGGTCAGGCCGCGGTGGTTTGAGGTGGCCTGCTGCTCCAGCGGCTTTTCTCTGTTGCTGACTGGTAAGAATGCAAATGTTTGGTGGCCAGTTGATGGTTTGGCCCTTTAAATCTCAAAAGTATATTTTGTAATTGGTTTGCCAGCGAGTGTTGCTCTGTGTCTCAGTTACTGTAACTGTTTGAACTGGCAATGTGACCGGTACCACATTTTTTTTTTTTCAGAAAATGGATTTTCCTCAAAAAGGAGATATACAATTTTCAGCTTTTTACTTAACTTGAATTCAGTTATCACACCATATCTGCTGCCATTTTTGACACCAGCATTATATACTGAAGCAACTGCTGGTTGTGAAGAGATTATCTGCCTTAAAGACAGAAAGAGAGAAAGGTACAGTAGTGGTTGTTGGATTGGGAGTGTCATCCTTTGTATTTTGGCCCTGACCCAGGCTTCATTGTTTTAGTAAATTACCCATGATTCTCTTGGAGGCTCCTCAAACAGACTCATGTGTATGTCTTAGTTATGTTTCTGTGTCAGAGTTGTTGTTTTTTTTAGTCCAATAATGACATGAGCTGTCTGAACAAGAGGAAACTTGATCTTGGGTCCACATTTCACTTCGGGTCAGCGATTCATATGCCTGTTGGAATGCCCTTGTGATTACTGTTTTTAGTCTCCTGAGCCATGCCTCCCCTTTTCACTGTATCCCACTAAAAACACTCCGCTCTGGTATGTCCAGTAATTTTCCAGATCACCAGACTCGCCTAAGATCACATGAAAGCCGTAGCACACAAGAGGAACCGAACAGGATGGAGAAAATTGGGAAAAGTCAAGTCACCTTTATTTATATAGCGCTTTATACAATACAGATTGTTTCAAAGCAGCTTCACAGTGATGATAACAGGAAAATGTCCAACTGTTGTTCAGCTGAAGCCAGTTCAGTGTTGATTCTGTTCCACTTTAAAGATAATCAATTATTAAATTAGTTAATTTTAGCTATAAAGCAGTTCTGCAAAAAAGGACGTCGTGTTAAACTAATGTATATTTGGGTTTGGAATGACGTGAGGGTGAGTAAATGACAGAATTATTTTTGTGGGGTTCAGCTATCCCATTAAAGATTTCAGGATGATTGCAAAATGTGCAATTTTTATGCTGCACATTTTGTAAATGCAGACTTTATACATATAAAAATGTGGGTAATGGACATTTAATTAAACAGGATGTTTCAAAAAAGCAATGTGAGTCAAGACCAAATGGCGAAAGACATCCGTCTTCATGTGAATGACTAGTGACCATGTAAGAGGAACTTCTCAAAACAACTAAAAACATATAAGAAAAAACTAGAGCCTAATTGACTTCACTGATGGTGTGAACTTCACTTCACACTCCTCCCTGCTTGTTCTTTCTTTCTACAGTATCCAGGTGTGAAAGTGGTTTCCTTTGAATGTATTCCTCAACATTTCAGTTCATTGTTCTCAGGATTAAACAGCACCATTGCACATAAACGGCGCATCATTGCAACTAATTTCGCATATGCCAATGTCTTTCTCAATAGCTTTAATCGTGCTTTTTAAGATCTCCATACAAACTTGGTTCTTTTGCTCTTGGCTGGGGGTTTAACAGGGCACACTCCCAGTCTTTACAGAGAGGGATGGTACAGGCAGGCTGGGACGAGACCAGGCTGATCCATCGGCCCTCACAAAGAACAATTAGGAGTCAGGTCACTATAACCGCGTTTCCACCGCAATTACCAGGAACTATTTGTTCCTGGAACTTTTTTCATAGCAACTTTCTTTGCCCCAGACCGCTTGCTTACTGCGTTTACACCGCGGATTAAAGTAGCGGTCCGGGGCGTGAAGATTATGTAGTGACGTTGTCTCTTCCCAGTCTACTGCTGGCTGCAGTGTAGATGTTATGATCTGTGCTTGCGATTGAGTTTATGGGGGAGTATGGGCGGGACTTCAGGATTACTACTGGGTAGACTTGGCATGATGTAATCGGCAACATCCCCTACTGGGATATATTGAATAAATGAGCAGACACTGATTAGCTATTTCTCTACATTTATTTGAAATTTACAACTAGGCAACTAGAAGAAGTGAATGTGCTTACCATTAATCACACACAGTAAACAAAACCCTAACAAAAAAAAAAAACATTGCAATTTAGACATGCAAACTGCGTGCCTCGGACATGGTGACGTATGCACTGTTACAAAAACAAGCCATGGACACAGCCCAGCAAAATTGGGTCTTGCCCAGTTTTGCGCACCCAACGGGTCATTTTTGCCACGCGCATCTTCAGGTCGTGCAGACATGTCGAGTATAAACAAGGCTTGACTCTGTGTCAGTGCGTGCTCTGATCCGCCAAGGGGCCGAGATTTCAGACCTCCGTTTATTAAGGAGATTTCCAAGATTTCTCTTCTTGTGAGGGGGTGCACAGACCTCTCCCGAATCATCTCCTGCAGCAGCCTCCGAAGCACCACTAACTCCGCCTCCGTTCCCCCGCAAGCTGATATTAGTATTTAAACTTTCTCTATGATTATACATTTTTGTGGAAAAAAAATACTTTTATAACATGGTTTTGGTGGTTGTAGAGTTCTAATGACGGTGTTCAACTTAAAGTCACTCCCCTAGTTCCACGGCGGCATCCATCTTTGTAAATATACAAAACCTGCTTCACTGTCGCTGTGCTGTTGTTATCTTGTAAAGCCCGCCCCAATGTTTCTGAGGTGCGACCAATTAACTGGCCCTACATCATTACGCGATCTTCAGTCTTTATGTACCTTCACAGGGTTTCAGACATGTTACATGACTTCCACCAATCAGATGTATCACTGTGGGATTGTTGGATTGTGCAGGATTGTGGGTAATGAAGTTTTTATCCAATACATTGCGAATAAAAGGCATTTATCTTAAAACAAGTTTAGTGTCCCATGAACTTTTGGCGTTTAAATGAGCATGTTCAATCACTTAGTACAGCCGTAGCTAGTTTTAAGTCTACCATGTATGGTTGCATTTTAATGGCTTATATCCCAACTGTCAATGGAGAAACTGTATTGGATTTTTACTTCCGGTACCAGCTGTGGGCGGGACTGTGATGCTCTATGGGGTTGAATGAGACTAACGTCGCCAGACTAACTTGCAGAGCAAATCTAAATTTGCCAGAAGTTGTCTGGGTTTTCCCATGCTAAGCTGTTTGTTCATTCAAATAAATCAAATATAGGTAAAGGAAAATGTTTATATAATTTAGAAAGTTTGTTTGTTAATTTATTAGAAGATGAAGTGTTAAACGTCAAGGGTGTGTTTGGATCCTAATCCTGACCTGTGGATTGAGATGTTTGTGAGAACAAGATCATTATCTGTGTCTGCACCGAATGAACCGGAGGCGTATGCATGGTACTTTTGATGAATTGCTGTGACGTTATTATTGTTTAAGTCTAGTCACATTTACTAGTAGTTTGAGGAGACAAAAGTCAAGAGCACAGCTTTCCCAAGGACGCGGCTCATGGGACGCTGTGTGTGTGTGTTATCAGTGTGTGTGCAAAGTCTGCTGAGTGAGATGCAGGGTAGACGCAACACAATAACCTACTGTGCAGACAGAGATGATAAGAGAATTCCCTGCTCACTAGTGCATCATAGCATCTCTTAAATTAGCCAATCAGAGATGAGATAACATCCCCGTGTGATAGTCTGTCTGTGCATCTTGCTTGTTTGCATGTGTTTGTATTTATGTAGTTCACACACAGGCATGCATAAAGATTTATCAGTCATTTCAGTGCAGAAACGTGCACCAAAAACAAACACTATGCAAGAACGCAAACACAGATGTGATTGCTTAGCCGCTATGTTGCAGGCGTGTGGTCCTCTTTCTTTTGTAGATATTTTCTGTGTACTCCTGTTTCTGTGAAACCCCAGAACTCATAGGATTTTTATGTCAGGGGGTTAAGCCAGTAAACCTAATCTGTTATAAATATTTTGATAAAGACATATAACGTTACAAAAGATTCCTGTTTCTAGTAAATTATGTTCTTTTGCACATTCTATTCATCAAAGAATCCTGGGAAAAAAAATAATCAGTTTCCACTAAAATTTTAAGCAGCAGAAGTACAACTGTTTTCAACATTGATAATAATAGAAAATGTTACTTGAGCAAAAAATATTCTTTTCAAACTGTATCTTTTACAAAGAAAACCAACTTTAGAAAGCTAAATTAATTTACTGTATGCTAATGCTCATTAGCCCATCCTCTGTGGAAGAACTTATAGAATATAACGTATTCTTGGATTTCATTATGATCTGTGTCCGGATTTGCATTTAAGAATTCATTAACCTGTTAATCTGAATTTAGATTAGCTAGAAGCCTTTCCATTCACATTCATTTTCTAGAGAGCAACAACATACCATGTGGAGACTGCAACTTGAGCTAACTAGCCAATTCTTCTCTCTTTCTCGCATGATTTCCCCCAAAATTCCTTCAGGTTCCTCCTCCTCAGATACTCTCTTAAGTTCTTCAGTGTGTACAACTCGCAGAAAGTCAAGCCAGCTCTGTTCTCTATTTCAAAATGTAGTGTAAGATTACTGTTCTGCTTTTTGTAAGTTTTATGTAGTTTTGTCTTAAAATGGCAGAAAATCCACCCACCAGTAGTAGTTGTTTTGTTGCTGAAGTGTGTGTTCACTTTCCCATTGGACTATTGGAAGCAAACAAAGTTAATGGTTCCCCTCTGATTTGCTTCCCTGGATACAACACACATATACACACAGAGAGCGAGAGAAATATTGATGTCACTGTGGCAAAAGAAATTGGGACTTTCTTAAAATCCTTTCTGAAAGGCTCATACGCTGTACTTCCTGTGTAAAATCCCTCGCAAATGTCATCTTTTCAAAGCAGCACAAAACAGCAGAGGCCGCACTCTTTTACTGTACATCTGCGCTGTGTGTTCAATAGTGCGAGTTTACATGAAAATAGTCTTTAAAAGACTAAGACTGACAAGAGAAGGAGAGAAGGCCATCGATTATGTGCTGGAAAGAACAGACGAGAAAAAGAGAGCAGGGACAATAGTGAAGGGGGCAATTACTCGTGGAGACGCACCAAATGTAGGTCAAGACACGCGGGCCGCTTCTTCCACGCGAGTCGTGCAGTTAATCAGCTTTAGTTTCATTAAAAGAGCTACTGGACACCAGACTAATTCTGTCTCAATCTGCTTGGTTTTAATATTCATCACCATCAGCCCAGCGGACATTTACACTCAAGCTGGTGTAAGCCCACACACACGGTTGCCCTCTAAGCACTTACTGTGATGTATTGTGTTCATAACATGCAGCCTCTAACTTATGTTCTTCTTGTGTTTCCCTCCCATCTGTTTTATTCTTCCTCACATGTCTCATTCATCCATCTTTCAATCGAACTCTGTCTCCCCCTCCCCATCCTTCCTTCCCCTCTTTATCTCCTCTGCGTTTTCTGGCTGTCTTGCAGACAAGCATAGACTTCCTGTGGCAGGGTCTTGGTGTACCACCAGCAATAACGGTAGCATTCGTCGCACCTCCTCTTTGGACGCGCTCACAGCCCCTTACCTGTCTGGACACTGGCCCCGCGACGTCATCCACGCCCCTTGCGCCCCTTGCATGAGGGACAAATCCACCCAGGTGAGCTGCCCCACTTGTACCGTTTGTTATTACATTGTGTAATAAGTTGTGCATTACCCAACATCTTACGCATACACACCTCCCATCAATCAGCCATTTACTTCTACATGAAAACTTTCCGCTTCAATCTTTCCAACACCAAATACCTACTTGCATAAACGCGTGTTTTGCTAAACCACCAGCATGAATCACCTGAGAAACACTTGCTTTGTGTAAAAACAAACCCATGAAACCACCACAGACATGTCTTGAATGCACTCTGTACACGTGAGACACCACTTTAGTTGGCCATGAAACACTGACCTAAATAGGAGGAGACAATTTCAATTATAATGCATTAAATTGATCTAAAGTTACAATGAAGAAATTGTTAATGACATAAAACATTTTTTTGCCAATATATGCTGTTCTTATGAACTCTCTATTCATTAAAGAAACAAATCGCAGTTTCCTCAAAAAATATTAAGCAACATTGATAATAAAATAATAAGAAATGTTTCTTGAGCACCAGATCAGCATATTTACCTAGTCTGCAGTGTCATATGATCCTTCAGAAATCAGAGTAATGATACTGAAAATTTTGCTTTATCATCTCAGGAATAACATTTTAAAATTTAGTAAAATATAAAACGGCCATTTTAAATTGTAATAATATTTCACAACATTACATTTTTTTACTTTATTTGTGATTAAATAAATGCAGTCTTGAGAGGCCTCTTTCTAAAACAGTCTTACCAACCCCAAACTTTTGAATGACAGTGTATGTATGTTCAAAGAGGAGCTATTATTTCACAGATATAACCAGTGTGGGTCTGTAGTGCACTTACTGATTCCTTAAGAAATTGTTCAAAATCGTATATACGTTGTTCCTAACCTGTTTGATTTTTCTTTCTTCTGAAACACAAAAGATGATCTGTTTTGGTCCCTACAATGAAAGTCTGTAGGGGGCTGATGTTGGCCAGTGAACTTTCAGTATACGGACCAAAATGATTATTTAAAAGACCTTCTTTGATGTTCCACAGAATAAACAAGTCATGCAGGTTTGTATCAATATGAGGGAGAGTAACAGATAAAAAAATTAGCATTTGGTGTGAACTATGCCTTTAAAGGGTTAGTTCCCCCCAAAATTAAAATTCTGTCAGTTTTTACTCACCCTCATGTTGTTCCAACCCGCAAGACTTTCATTGATCTTCGGAACACAAATTAAGATATTTTTGATTAAATCTGAGAGCTGTCTCACTCCATAGGCTTCTTCTAAGGGATTGCTGGCCCAGAAAAGTTATTAAAGACATCATTAAAATAGTCCAAGTCACTACTGTAACTCAACCTTAAGTTTATCAAGCGACGAGAATACTTTTTGTGTGTACTTTATTCAACTTTAACTTTAACATAACTTTATTCAACTATGCATTTCCTCATCTGTGGGCCTTGAGTAAGTTCACATAGTGTAGCTGTGCAGCGCTTCTGTGTTGTGTCGCTTGATAAACTTAAGGTTGAGCCACTGTAGTGACTTGGACTATTTTAACGATGTCTTTAATAACTTTTCTGGCCCGGCAAGTTTCTATGACTTGGAAGCCTATGGAGTGAGACTGCTCTCAGATTTAATCAAAAATATCTTAATTTGTGTTCAGCAGAAGAAGGAAACTCATACAGATTTGCAACAACTTGAGGGTGAGTGAATAATGACAGAATTTTCATTTTTGGGTGGAGTATCCCTTTAAGGCTAGATATATTTAGCACAATCTTGGTCAAATAAACACAAATATCACAATCAATCAGCCTGTATTAATCTTTATTCATTGTTTTCCAGTAGAATAATGGCATAATCGCACCAAACTAAAATGTGCAAAATAAACACCTCTCAAAACAAACGTCACCCTTTTACCTCTGGTGCGGTGAGTGCGTAGGACACACAGATGTGTGCTCACATGCACACTCTTGCCTGTGTTTGTATGCAGCTATTAACGTCTATTACTGTAGGATTTTATTGTTGTTTTTCCATAAGTCCAAACACAGATGTTAATTTTGCACTGCCTGAGTAACTTAACTCTACAAAATAAGAGAAGCGTAATGTGAAAGTTATTATGGATAAAAAAGATAGTCTGGAGAGAGAGAGAAAGAAAAGGAGGAAGCCTCTCCCTGGTTTGTTGAGAGATGAGGGGAAACTGTGGCATATTTCTGGTGAAGGCCTGAAGCTTGAGCTTGAAGCATTCTTTCCTGAAGCTGCCTGTTTTTCCAGCCTATTTTTCTTCCAGAATCACATCAGAGCCAGTCCATAACTGATTATTAAAGGGGTGGTAAAACACATATTTTTTTCGAAGGCTTGATTGTGTTTGTGGGGTGCACTGGAAAATGTGTTCATGCTTCGTTTTTTAAAAAAAATGTCACTGTTTTTCGTATATTTTACCTTTATTCTACACTGCTCTGTCCCTTCTTGTAAAAACGGTCTGATGGTTTCCAGGTTCTATGAAGCCAGTCCCTCAAAAATACGCAATGAGCTCAGATTGGTTCGCTGGCCCAGTGTGTTGTGATTCGCTCACATCTCTCTTTATGGCTCTGGATTCGCTAACCACCTGGTGCACGTTTTTCGTAAACGTCACGCCAACAATTTGTGCCCGAATCGAACCTAGAGAATGTTAGTGAAGATGATCGAGCAGAACCTGTTCAAGAGTGGCTGTTAAACGTCGTTTCAGAATACTTTGTTTTTTGATTTTGTCATATTTTTTTTAGATACGCTTTTATGACTGACTGTATGGCACCGTTTTTAGAACGATTGTCAAATATCTGTCAAAACGAACACTAAACATTGGCTTTACTACAGTAGCCAAATTAAACACAGAACCATGTTTAGCATGCCGGTAGATAAACATGTGCTGTACATAAAAGCTCTAACGTTAATCGAATCATAATTTACACTAATTCCAAGTTCGCTTCTGAGATTTAAAAAATAGAAATTTGTAACATTAGGTGTTAGTCGATAATGTTAAGTATTAAAGGGATAGTCCACTTTATTTTTTATTTTTTGGAAATAGGCTCATTTTACAACTCCCCCAGAGGTAAACAGTTGAGTTTTACTGTTACCGAATCCATTCAGACGATTTTCTGATATTTAGAAGAATGTCAGTAACCAGACAGTTTCTGGTCTCATTGACTTCCTTAGTAGGAAAAAAATATATCATGTTTTAATTTATATCACTCAAACCCAGTCCCAGCATCCATAAGAAAAAGCATTACAGATTAAACGCCCTGGTTCTCTGGGGTCTTATCTTACCCTCTCTCATCTAAGCCTGAGCGTAGTGTGTGTGTGTTTGAGAGAGAGTTTCCTCTGGAGATTCTAGACCTCCACCCAGCTCTTTTTGTCAGCAGTATGCCTGTCTCACAATGAGAGCGAAAGGGAGCTTGGTGAGTTGGAGGCGAGTGTGGAATTTGGACAACATTTGCAAAGCTTGCTCTTTCTCCCTCGACCATCACGCCAAAATAACCAGATCTTGGATCCATACTGCGGTGTCAGTTGCCAGGGAGCTGAGCTCACACCTAGTGACCAAACAACAACACGGAATGAAGCCCTTTGCTGCTCTCCCTGCCTCCTGTGGGGAGCAGAGAAATATGCAGCCACACACACACACATGAATGCGCTCTGTGTGAATCTGTATACACCAGCTGTAACAGATTTATAGCCGATACAGGATCAGTGAAGTGTGAGACCGTTCTGTAATATACTGGTTTTGTACTTCTATGGACTGACTGCACGGCACACTTGTTGAAGCTGCAAGATCCAGTGCTGTAGGTTATGTTTCATGCTTTGTCATGCGCTCTGAGAAAGTCAAGGAGGGGAAATCGAGACAAGTTCTACATGTGCCTTCTGCCACGCCGCATCATAATTACAATAATAAAGAAACCTGATCAGACACGCATGCTAAGCTGTGATCAGAAGCCAGACCTGAAAAGTTCCTCATTTGAGATAAATGAGAGCTGAAATTACATCAGTTCACACCCTTGGGAAAGAGGCTGAATCCTTGGAATGAAGTTTGTGAAACGTTTTTATTGGCGATGTTTTTTTTGACTGCATTAAAACATTTCTCATGGTTTAGACTGGCCCTTCGGGTGTCTGATGGCGAAAGGTTACTACTTTATACATGTCATACTAGTTTTAGTAGTGCTTGCTAGGGCAAGCATCAGCATTACTGTTACTCATAGGTAGGGTAGGATTTTGAACAAACCCTTCGGCATGTCATTTGTGCTGTGGACAAGATGGATATCTCAAATAGTGTGACTTACGGATAGGAATCATGAAGAACTTAGTCATTTTAGTTACTCACATATCTAGTTAGCGATTTATTTATTTTTTAAACGATGGAGTAAATAAAAAATGCTATTGTATTGCCAAATTATGAGAGAATTTCAATTAATAATTTCAAAACAACAGTGTTTTTATGACTTTTCAGTCTTTTTAGAGGTGTCAAATTCAATACAATATTTGACCTTAATTCTATGTTAATTATCAATACTAAATAAAAAAATATATATAATGTGATCACATTTATTTTTATAAAATGGTCCTGACCATTTATGGAAGTGAATTTTTAAATTACTATTATCTTTTCTACTTTGTGTTTTGCACTCCCTTGTGCCGCTTTTTAATTATTTTTCTATGGAAAAGTTGTGCGTATTAGAGCTTTCTCAATGCTTTTTCTTTTTTCCACATTTTTAAGATGCCATGCCAATTAAAAAAGTTCAAGAAGTTCAGGCTCTATTCTATTCCACTGTGCCTTACATTTTTAAACTCAAGAACATGTTTGGTGTAAACGGTTCCTATTTGATAACTAGATCGTTGTCCGATATATCGCCAAGGCTTATATGTCGGCCAATATTTGGCTTTTTTTATATATTGATATCGGCGATCCGTTTTTCTGTTTGTGTCAGAAGTGGGACTTTTATTTCGATGGCCTATCAGGCTTTTTTTGTGAATGTCTGAGAATGGCAGCGCCTGAACACACAGCAATCCCATTCTTATTCTTCATTACATTACGGTCTCTGTTTAATGGTTCTAATACATTTTTAGATAGAATTGTTAAAGAAAGTGTTTGAGAAAGGCAGACACTGTACTACTTTCCCATTTACCGTCAGCATTTAGCAAATAGATTTTATTTAATTTAACCAAATTATTGAATATTTAATAAAATATATATACTTTCTTTAAGGAGGGATCTGAACCATTTATGTTCAGTTCAGAATAACATGAAGAGTTGTGGGTGGGCTCCTTTGACTAAGCAACCACCCAGAACACCCTAGACACAGAATATTTAGCGTCATATCGACAAGTTTCGCATGGGAAAACGGCACTCACATTTCCTTCGGAAAACTTAATGTCATGTCTCCATGAGCACCCTTTAAATTGGACCACCCGATACTGGACTTTGTTTTTAGATGTGTGGAATGCATGTACAATCCGAGATCTATCTATTTATGAAGATAAATTTAGACATGTGAATTCATCCCCCCCAGTGTGCAGAAAGATCACCAAGTTCATCTACATTAAGCAATCTCAGTGATTTTCTGACGTGAGAAACATTTTTAGGCTGGAAAATATGCTGTGGGATACATCTGTGCTGTTGCCAAGGGGATTTCCATTTGTAAGGTTTACGACACCATGTACCTGCGGAAGAAAAGCATTAACCTTTAACAAGTGCCCATGTTAACATGCACACACTCGGCCCACAAACCTCAGTGGCCCTGCCAGCTTTGTTACTTTTTAACAAAAAAGTTCTTTTTGCCATGATAATCCCCTTCCGCACTGACAGGCTAAAAATCTGAACTATTTTCCAACACTGGTGTTCAGTGTTCAGAAAGCCTGTGGTAAAATTTGGCTCTCTCTCAGTAACAGGCCTTGTGTTCCAGTCCAGCTGAAAGAGAGACAGGTGAATACCGAATAACAGCCTGTCCAAGGGGAATTCACCACTTGTATTCCCCTCTGTATGAGTGCTCATGGGGTTACAGAAAAGCTTAGCTGGCAGATTAACCAGACCGTGTTCAGCTCTCGAGTGAGGACCCGAAACTGCCTTCTACCAGAGTTTTAATGTACAGTGGCCCCAAAAAAGTGTTTAGAGACTTGAGCAACATGCAAAAATATTTTTTTCTTCTTTTTGTTTTTTAAAGAAGCATCATTCTCACCAAGGCTGCATTTATGTGATCTAAATACAGAAAAAAGTACAAACTTAAAACAACTATTTTAATGTGTATGTAATGGCAAGGCTGAATTTTCAGCATCAGACTCCAGTCTCCAATGTTGAAAACAGTTGTGCTGCTTAATATTTTTGATTTAAAAAAAACACTTGTCGCGCTTGGTGCTGCATTGCGCCGGGTGTATGATAGGGTATAAGTGTTACAACTTTTGATTCAACAACTCTTGATTTTGAACATAATTTCCTTTTGCTGTCTATTTCTATATAAATTTTTCCTGTCTGTCCAAAAGTGTCCAGAATACTTTTTAGGGCTCTCATTGGCGGGCACATATAACTGCCACTTTTGTTAGGTCCTCAGACTGCAGATGCGGGCGTAAATGCAAATTCTGATATTTACATAGTGGAATTGGGGTTTTCCCATCTCTCTCGCTCGCTCTCGCTCTCTCTCGCTCTCGCTCTCTCTTTCTTGCTCTCTCTCTCTCTTTTCTCATGGCGTCTGTCGCAGGAGAGTTGATAGGCTGTAGAGGTCGCTTGTGTTTTCACTTTGGATCCCTTTCCAACATCGGTTTGCATATTGTTTTGTATTTTTGTTTTTCTTTCTTTCATGGTCTACTAAACTTCAGTGACTTTGCTCATGAGTTTCCACTGGCTGACTGGGGTTACATCACACACCCAGGGCCTTTACTCATGACCTGTGCTTCAAAGCGAGTCCAAACACAGCGCCCCTCTGTTTATAAAGAGCCTTTTGTTTCTGTGTTAATCTACTCCGAGCGCGGGCCCTACTGTAACTTCAACCCTCTCACACACGCACACACACACACACCCACTGTTCCCAAATGCAGCCTGGCTAGAAAACCACACTCATGCTTCACTTACAAAAATGTACCTGGGTCACTTTTTATCTGTCAAAATACCTTGTTACTTCAGTCTGTAGTATTTCAAAGAATGTTATGACTATTACAGTTTTTTTTCACTTACCACAATTTAATTAGACCAAGTATAGAATTTTAATGTAAGCCATTTATTATAACATAAATAATTATCAGTTTATTGACCAGAAATGTGAGCACTTATAGTGCTTATGTAAGGTTTGTACAAAAAAAATATTATCATTAAGTTATTACAACTATGTTTTACATAAGCAATTTTCAACTTTTTCTTTTAGTTTTCAACTCATTTTTAAGTCAGTTTATTGTAATTTGAGTTGAAATGCCTTCAACACCAAAGTTAATTGTACTTAAAAAAAATTTAGGCAAATTTTATTTCTTTTTTTATGGTGCATGAGTGACGGTTGAACTGATATAATCTTTGTGTGTGGTTTGATATTAAGACGAGTCAAACCAAAGCACACAGTCTTTGCTTGCCAAATCAGTGGCACAAACTTTTAAATTAGCCTGACAAACTGCTTGTGTATCTGTAAACGCGTGTGAAAGCGAGTATCACACACACACACTGTGTATGTCCTGGCAGGCCTGAGCAGACAGATGCTCCCCCTTCCTCGGCAGAGAATCCCCCTGTGCAGCGTCCACAGCTGCTGAACAGAGACGTGTTTGTGTGTAGCCAGCCTGCTCCGCTGGAAATCTTAAACTGCTGGGAAGGAGGAAGTGACCTGGCAGTTGGCTGCAGCTCTGAGGGAGAGTTAGGAGCTGGGTAGCCCAGTCCTGCCCTCAACACAACAGAATCAGTCATGGAGCCGGATTGCTGTAGAGCAGCACAGCTGAAAGACGACACACACGCAGCAGCCTTCAGAAAGAGATGGACTGTTTGTTGTCTATCTCAAAGCAATCGACTTAGCTTGTCAGGTTGAGCCATCACAGGCCTGACACTCCCATTTGTAAAATACTCTGGGACTGCAGGAGTGGGTGTTAACCAGTGTTTTAGCTGAAACTTAACAAATGTGAGGCATCTAAGCAGAAATGAGAGGCGTGTACAGCACGATTGCAAACCGCTCTCGGCCTGGAATCATGCTGGCAGAATGCGAAGTGATGCCGCTACTCAGGATTGGTCACGTGACTGTCGTCTGGCTACCATTTTCTCTGTAGCTGACCAAGCGCACTATGATTATCCTCCATAACGCTGTTGCTATTTGCATCTCTACCCATCCGTAAACTCTTGTGTTACCAGTGCAACAACTGAAGCATTTGTATTGCATTCTAAAGAGCTCGGTTTTCAGCCCTACAGTGGAAAATGAAACCATATCCATACCGGCATAGAATGGAATAGTTAAGCTACAAAAACGGTTTTGCCCAATGGTGGAAAGCGGCTTGTCCATGACTCTGTTTATACTTGGTGGTAACATCTATTGTGATCACAAATGAAGAGAGTAAATATAGGTGAAAACAGGCTCCAAAATGTTTTTTGAATTGAAAGTTACTCAATCCCCATTCATATTTAGTAGTTCATGCTACAAAACTGAGGAATTCAGCTTAAAATGAAATTTGTGTGGTTAAATCAAGTGCATATTTGCTTTTTGTGTAAATTTTGCATGAAAGGATCAACATGGATGGATGAATAGATGGATACGATTTTATAATTATATGGTTACACTTTATTTCGATAGTCACTTTAGACGTTCTACTAATTATATGTAACTTTTCAACTACATGTCAAGTAACTTTCATTAGAGTATAAGTACATTATCAATAGACTGTATGGTTAGGTGTTAGGCTTTGGGTTAGGAGAATAAGTTAACTTGTAGTCGCCGAGTTACTTATAGTTAGTTGAATGTTTCTTGGGGGACCAACAAAATAAAGTGTTTGCAGATATTAAGCTGACAGTCTACTGATACTCTAATGACAGTTAGTTGACATGTAGTTGAAAAGTTACTTATAGTTAGTAGAATGTCTAAAGTGAACTATCAATAGTGTTACCTAATTATATTTTAAATCAATTAGTTATTTATTATTATTTAGACTTTTTACAAAGTGTAAATGAGCCCTTGTGATGCAGAGCAAACTGAACGGCACATCATTAAAGAGGACTTGGTCACCATTCACTTGAACACTCATAGGATAAGAGGAAGCCTGCAGAGAGAATGAAAGAGAGAAGGAGGTAGAAAAAGCAGAAGTGTATAAAGGGAGTATGTTGTGATGAAGAGGGGGGAAAAGATGAAGAAAGGAGGGATCAGACTTAGATGTGTGACAAAACCAGCTGAACAATAGTTAGAGAAGCAGAAAAGAGCGATGGAACAAAGAAGCACATGCATGGATTAATTAAACAAAGAAAGAAAGGAATTTAGAGGAATAAATATTGGTGAGGGGTAGGAGAGGTACGCCCGGGCACAGGAGCCACTCCTTCGGCTCAACTCGTGGAGGTTCACAGGGCATGAAGTTAATTAAGAAGAGAAACTTTATCTTAAACTGGCTTGTTCAGCCATGTTATACTTTCTCTCACTTTTGTCTCTGTTCTCTTTCTATGGATTTAAATAATTATTTTAACTGGTCAGAATTTTAACTAGTCTGACACATTTCTATGAATGGTCACAATTTTGTCTTTAAAGTCAGAATGAAATAAAATTGACTGGTTTTCATTCTTGCTACACATTCCTGGTTTTATTGTGCTATATTAACTTTCTCCATCTCTGAAACACCTTTCATTTTCTATTGACGTCACAAAGACAGCAAATATTTTAATCATCAGGTGCCAGGAGTGTTTCAGGAGGGAAGTTACCCTCCCTAACTCCAAATCCTGGTATGCAATGTCCAATTTTCATGATCCATGTGAATTAAATTAAATCCCGCTCTACTCGATTAGGGTAATACTGTATGGCGTCGAATAAAACATGAACGTTTCTTGACCTTGTGTTCACCACCTTATTTCAGCCATTTAACTAAAATACCATTGAAAAAACAAAACAAAAAAACATTGAGTTCGGGATGATGGAACCAAAAGTGCCAAAATGGTAACTCGCTTCCTCTTTTGGGCCTACAAAGTTATGTCATACCTTTCGTAGATTCAAGCATTCAACAGGGGTTAGAATGATCTAGAGTATAATAAGAAATGTTGTAATGCTTTTTAGTTGTAATGCTTTTTTCAAGCATGTCAGAGCAAAGGTTTAGCTTTGATCATACAGTCTTGAATGCATGTTCACTTGGTGTGTGATGTCAGCTAATGTTAATTATTTGTTTGAAGGGAGTGTGAATTGGGATATGTGTCTAGAGACAGAGCCTCAGGCTGTACAGAGACGGAGAGGAGTCGACTAGTTTCCCCACACATGTCTCCATTTGTGTCCAAGCCCATAGGAAAGTGAGTCAACGTTTGTGCGTCCCTGATGAATGGGTTCGCTAATTAATGGTGTATGTGGATGTTTGCATGAAAACATATCTGTTAATCATGGGTGATTGTTGACACCGATATAAAAAACAGGACAATAGTTTTGAGAAAAACTAAGTTTATTTTAATATCATGTTTCCAACTTGTGCTTTTGATTGGTTGTCTTTTGACAGCTAAAGTCCCATGCTGTTTCCAATGCCACAGGTTTTATTATTTCCGTACTGCATTGTACAGTTTTGGCTTATACCTTTGTGTGACTGAGAGGCTGAGGCAAAGCAATTACTTTTACCTCCTCAACATGAGATCACTCTTCATCTGTGGCAGATATCTAAATAAGGCCATAGGCTAGCTGTCCTGTAATACATCTCCTACAATGTTCTGAGTGAAAGTTTGTGAACTTGCTAGTACAGGCATGTTGAGTGTGTTGGGGTAGAATGATCTAGAGTTGTTTATGGTGAAAACCCACAGGCTGAATCTCTGGTGTCGTGCCGTTAACAGCAGTGGGAGGCTGTGCTTACCCAGATACAAAGACAAGCCCTGATCAAGAGGTTCCCAAACAAATCTTTGTGTGTGTGTGTGTTATGATTAGGGATGTCACAATACAATAAATCTAGTAGTCTGTACCGATACCACCAAATGGTACACGATACTTGATACCAAAATCAATAACATGGTTAAAAAAACAATTATACAAGGGGTGAGGTAATTTTATGGGGTGGGGGTGTTACACATATTTTTAAAAATAAATTATTGTCTCATCAAAATGTTTGCGCACTTAATGTGTTTGTGTTTTTATGTGGTAATTTGTTGGAATAGTAATAAGTGAAAAGTTAAAAGGGGGGTTTAGAACAACAATAACGCGGGGACAAGTAAGTGGGGACAAGTGAGGTGTAAGTAAGGCCGTGATGTGTACATAGTACTCACAGCTGAGCGATTCTCATAACTAGGCTGACGTGGTGTACTGGTTATAAGAGCTGTAGGTGACTAAATTATTTCCCAGTTGTGTGTTAGCGACTTCACACTACTAGAAACGTCTTTCTCTATAAGAATGCTGTGTTTTGGCAAGGTATGTCACATGTTTGTGGAATGTTGTTCATGTTTACTGCTCTTATTCGGGTATCTGAGGCAGGTAGCTGACGTTCTCTTGTTTGGGGTCCTTTTTCATTAATTGAAATTAAGTTGACTTAATAATTTTAAGGCAACAGGTTTCCTAATTTTTTTTAAGTAAATGAATTTAATGCTTAAAATAAGTTATGTAAACTTGACAATTCCACTTCTACTTTGGAATACATAATTATTTTGGATAAGCATGAAGTGTATTTACTTAATTTTAAGGCAACGAGTTTGCTCAATTTTTTTAAGTGAGTGAGTGAGCACTTTTTAATTGCATAGTAACTAATTTAGTATGTGGTATATGGAAGTTCATAGTATACAGTACACGTGTTCTTTACCCATGGAATACCCAAATTATTTACTACGATCGCCAAAATGAACTGAATAAATCCAAGCACACTGCAAAGAATATGGTTACCCTTTCCACAGTGCAATTTGAACAACTTAACCTTCCAATTATGAGTGTTACTTTTGCTTTCTTGACTCATTATTTGATCAGATTTACCAGATTTAAAATTGGACTCAAAATAATGTATTTGTTTCATTTCCAAGATGATAACTGGATTTCAACTTGATAAATGAATGTAGACAACAATCTAGCAAACTACTGTTTGCAACATGTATAGTTGCGTAATGTGTCCAGTTTCAAATGCTATTTTTTGTAAGTGTACATAGTGTACACAGTTCCTGCAAGTGATGCGTCAAAGACCATGATATATCAGCGAATAAAATGGCTCATTACCTCTTTTCACTTGAAGCATGCTGTTTAAAAATGATAGATTAAGCAATATAGATTATATTGAACTTCAGATTATCAGCTAATTAAAAATAATTATTGGTATATCTGTTTTCTTAGTTTCAGCAAACCAAGTTTATATTTGTGTGTGTACTGTCCTGAAGACACTGCCAGGCTCTGCTCTGGCTGGAGTGTTTGTGGTTACCTTTGTAGAGAGCTTTCCCCACTGTTGAGCGACAGACACTTCACAAAGGAAGCTCAGAGCCAGAAACCATATGCCCTGCGTGCCTCTCCATGCTCTCTTTGGCAACAGCAGCTGCATTTTTACATTTAGGAAGGAAGTTTGTTGATAAGTTACACCAACCAAGTATTCTATAAAGATGAGCATTAAGCGGTTTGTTTGCAGGATGTTAAAAAGTTCAAATTCACCATCCCTCGGCTTCTTGCCTTCACTTGTGTGTGTTTTCATGTATGCGTGCGTGGGTGGGAGTGAATGCCACACCTGCTAATAAGCAGAGAAATAAACAGCCATGAATATTTGTCAAGATGAGCCTGTTGTTGAAACATCATGATTCATTCTTATTTTGGTTTTGCTGGTTTAATGAGACAAAAAAGGGTGAAAACAACTCCTTCTAATGAAATTTTGATGATAAATCTTCCAATCAGGTTGATTTTAATCCCTCACACAATTCCATTTAAACCAGGTAATGTTGCGGTTCTTAATAAAGCTCAAAGGCGGGTGATTGATTGATTGAAAACTTTATTGAGCAACAATCGACGTGAAGTATTCATAAGGATAAAAAAAAGCAAGAAAGCCCAAAGGCTTGTTTCCATTGTGGTCCTTCATGGACCCCAGTCCATGAAGGACTGGGTGACCCCAGTTTTGGATCTTGGCGAGTGTTTATTTTGGAAACGAGTCAAACGACCGCCTCAGCATACTCACGAGTCAAGAAACAATACGATGCTGTGATGATCAGAACGTATTGTTTGTTTCATGTCTGATGGTCTCATGTGTGTGTCTCTCACAGACCCCCAGTGCCTGGGCCGATGAATGCGGAGAGAAGAAGAGGAGCTGTCACAAGCGCTCAGCCTCCTGCGGCAGCACTGACCAGCTAAAAGAGGTCAGGACGCGTTTAGGGCCCGATCTCCTCTCCTCCCCCGTGCTTTGTTCCATTCAGCAGGGTCGGGGCTGGACCCCCTCGTCGTCTTTCTCTCCCCCAGTGTGAGATTGTGGACGAGGAGACGGGGCAGCAACAGGGTGTTGGGGAGGGGAAGATTGAGGCTATGTCATTATCATATTATTGGCAGTCTCTAGTGAACCAGAAGCAGCCTGGTGTCACCTCGCATTACACCCTCCCTTCCTCCTGTTTGTGTGTGTGCACCCTTCCTTCCCCTGTCACATCCTCCAGTGGCTTCATACACTGTTCTGTCTATTCAGCCTATCTTCTTCCTCTCCTCCACCACTTCAAGAGTCTCCTCCCTTTGTATATGTCTGCTGTGCCTCTTAAATGTCGGAGATTCACAGGTGTCATTATCTTCCTGTCACTCTTTATCTCAACTGCCATCTCTCGCTGCTCAGTCGACTCTAAACTGCAGTGTGTGTACTACTTCTTAGTTAATCATTTCCTACACAGTCAGCAGGTCATATGTGCTCTCACACACTGACACCGTAAGCAAATCTGATGGAAACCTACTGAGCTGCCTACCTACTGTAGATAAGTATTGCTGTTTGCTACCTGTTGCAGACCATTTCAATTCGGTCACATACAGATAAAGCCCACACATGCACATTAAGTCCAGGTCAGAATTGTCTCTGTGGGAATTAGTGTGTTGTCACATCCTGACTGCTACAGGCTTCAGGTGAGATCACTAACATCTCATTAAGGGTGTCGCTTATAGCCTCATATTATAGTACATGTATTGACCATATGTACATGTATTCCCAATCTCTTCCCTAGGCTGGGGTAAAGAAAGAGGGAGCGCTGAAGTGGGAGGGTGTATTGGTTTTCTGTCTAACAGACGGATGTTTATAAAGGAAAGAGTACTGATGTAATCGTAATGTAAATCGTTTTTGTAAGCATGTATTTGGGGTGTAGAGAGTTGGGCTGTTTATTATTTACTATAAACTATAAATATACTTGGAGGAATGCAGTGCAAAGACTTCTTTGGTCTTTTATGGTGTCTTTTTATATAAGCAAAAGTGCTCTTAAAGTTCACTTGAAGTGAGAAATAATTTCTGTCCTGACTCTCTCTCTCTCTCTTTCTCTCTGCGTGTTTCAGATTGTGAAGCTGAGACAGCAGCTCCAGCGCAGTAAACACAGCAGCCGTCACCATCGCGACAAGGACCGCAAATCTCCCTTCAATGGCAACCATGCTGCTTTCATCCAATCACAGGTGAGCTATTTCTCACCTGCTCTGAACCCAGAAGACCTGGTGGAGAAGGTTACCTGGGGTGGTGTGTTGATGGTTACCAACAAGAACACTTGTTTTGTTTTTTTTAGGTTCTGTTTGGCTCTCATAGATCATGTTTTTAGCAATGCCCCCTCCCCCCATCATTAGCTGATGGTCTGTTTGTATTTTTGCCAAATAATAGTTCACTACACCACCAATCAAAAGTTTTTTACAAATCTTTTATCTTTTTGAGAGAAGTCTCTTATGCTCACCAAGACTAAATTAATTTGATTATAAAAATACAAAAAAACTTTAAATAAAACAACTATTACAATTTAACTACTTGTTTTATTTTCATATATTTAAAAATGTAATTTACTCCTGTGATGTCAAAACTGAATTTTCAGTATCATTACTCCAGTGTTTTGTTGCATGATCTTTCAGAAATCACATTAAGAGAGAGAGAGAGAGAGAGAGAGAGAGAGAGAGAGACTGTTTGTTAACATAAGCGTAGCACACTGCAGTGTGTGTACTTAATGCCATATAAGCAGAAGGAGAAACTGAACACAAACGTTGTGTATCATCAATGCAGTTGTAGTAGAGAAGTTGAAGTCATGGTTATTCTGCCACATTCTCTCTCACTCATTCTGAAAGAACGTGAGTGGGTAAGTGTGCATACCAGTGTGTAAAAGCGTGTCTGCGTGTGCGTGTGTGTGTGTGTGTGTGTGTGTGTGTGTGTACTTGCACTCTGGTCGTAATTGGCAAGACCAGGTGCAGGCTTGCAGGCTGTTTCAGAGTGAAAGACCTCTCTTCACGAAGACAAAAAACAGTGAATAAATTACTGTGGCCTCTCGCTTGGCCTTGTCTCCCTCCCTCCCTGCCTCCGTCTTTTTCTCGCTCTCTCGCTCTGTTTTGTGTTTGTCCATGAATTAGTCCAGCATGTGGTGAATGTGCCGCACGCCTGGTCTTTACTGTACTATAGCTGCCAGCCAGTCAATTAAAGGCCACACTCTGTCCGGCCCGCTGGATGTGTGGTTTTGGGGCCCGTTGTACGGCTGGGTTTTTTTTTTTTTTTTTTTTGCATGTGTTGGGCTCAAACACCATCTGTTGTCTCACTGTATTCATCTTTTGTATTTAATTTTATGAACTGTACTCAGACTCGGCCCCTCTGTTGCACAAAACGCCAAACTACTCGCAGCTTGGTCTGAATTCACTAGGAATACTGATTTGACCAGAGCAGATTTTATTGCACAATAAATATTAGAAACCGTAGTAAAATGGTAATGGTCACTGTCATGACCATTATATTGGAAATGCCAACCTGCTATTCCAGGAACCCAGTCTACCATGTGATCATTTAGTTATACACAAGACGTGCATCTGCCGTCCCCTCCAGCAGATGCAAGTGGGATAGATTGAACAGTGTATCATTAATCAGTGCTATTCCATTCAGCCTCCGACTGCTATGAAGAGAACTACAGGAATCCGAAGTGGATCTGGATTTGTTTTTTGAAGGTTTATTTATTCGGGGGGTTTCTCTGCTGTGTATTAGCCTTAATTTGAAGCAGCTGAAGTTGAGTTTAGAGCCTGAGAGGTGCCCAGGCTGGGTAATTATAACAAGCATGAATTTATTTGGACGTGAGGTGAGGGGGCATTTTTCTCTGCCTCAGGCTGAGTGGTCGTGATGTTTCCCGGCTGGGCTGTTGGGGTCGGGTGACGACCAGTGGGTAATGTAGACTGTAAACTCTCTGCCTTCCATCACAGGACCTGGCTGCAATTGTTTTGTGACCGTGACGCCGCCTTCACACTGGCAGTTGAAATCAGCTCTGTAATACGCAATACGCCCCCAACGGATGTCGTACTACACAGTGAAAATGGACGTGAGTAGAACAAAAATGGCGGAGGAATTAGAAAGGTTGATTCTGTCAGATCTGTATGATCTCTCTGATGAGGGTTATAGAGATATTAATAGTAAGGCTAATGTGCGAGGAAACTTGCTCAGGACGTTGACATGTCAGATCGGCTAAAAAATGTGATATAGTGGTCAATAGTTCAATGGCTGCATACAATTTACTTGTATTAACTGCCCTAATAATGTTAGAAAGTCATGAAAAAAATGACATGATAACTTATCATTATAAAATCATTATTTATTTTATTAAAATTTAAGAATTCTAGTTTGTTTATCAGTACCGTTGCAACGCTCAACTTTCGGATCGGAACCGTCCGTAGCTTTTCGCAAGAGTTCAATTTTTTGAACGCATCCGATGACCAACGGACACAATTTTCTTCGCATTGCACTCGGTCGGACCCGTGTCGGACCCATTCGCATGCGGTCTGCGAATCTCCATAGGAAATGAGTGACTTCCGGTCGTTTCGGTGTCGCATCGGAGAGGATTTCAACTGCCAGTGTAAAGGTGGCTTGAAGACAGCGTAAGCACTTAGTATGCCCAAGTTCAACCCCCAAATTGTATCGTACACCTCCATTTCTCTCTGTCTCTTGAGTCTTCTACTTCCTTTTTGTCTTGGGACTCTGATGTGAATGCACTTTCCTAAAGAACACACACAACGTGACCTCTGTGTAGAGGGGGAGGGTGTGTGTGAGTGTGTGTGGTTTCAAGGGCTGAGTCGGTGTGCATGGGGGTGTTCTCCCCATTATGTGTGTGGAAAGCAGCTAAAGATGAAGTGGCAGTCATGAAAATGGCATTCTTTCCAGAAATAAAAGCTCTGAAGAGGGGGAATAAGAAAAGAGAAGGAAAGAAAGTTGCATTTGAAGACCTTTATGAGAAATCGGGCCATAAGGTCAGCAGCTCCATGAGAAGAAAAAAAGAACAACATCAGAGGAGACAGAAAAACAGGTGAACAGCTGTGGAGATGTTTGTCTCTTCTTCAGGCTTGGGAATTTTTGCTTCGTCACAGAGAGGTCGACAACAAGTCATGAGACGTGTCCCATCCCAAATAACCAACTTATAGACCATTTCAAAAGATGTAAACAACACTGACCCAGAAGCACTTCCTGTTTCAGTTTTCAAACCATTGAGTGCATGAAGTATATGCCGCTGTAGTTTATGTAACCATTGCTATTATAAATGTGCAGTGAAATACAAGTTTCTTGACTTGTGAGTATGCTGAGGTGGTCGTTTGTAAAATAATTTTTGATTTGCTTTTTGGTTTATATTATTACTTCTAAGCTAACCTCCAAAAACACAATTGAAAGATCTAAAAAATGCATCAAATGATACCTTTGAGTTAGCATGACACATTGTATGGCTTCTCAAATAACAGCATCTACTCTTATCAATAACAATAGGTACTGCCAAGTTCGTCTGCTTATCTTCCCTAGTCATGCTATGTATATTAGCTTGGCCCTAAGTAAGCTAGCACGACTGTACTGTGCACTTAGCACTTTGCGGTCAGTTTGTTAGTCCCAGTCGATTTTTGGCAGATTCCATAGTCTCTTAGATCTCCATGACATTTAGAATTTGATCATTCATGTGTGATGTATTGCAGGGTAAAGGCCAGTCATAAAGGATCTTAGTAATTCGCACACCTCTTGGCTTTGTTCTCTATCTCCTCTGTCCTTCTTGTCTGTCGAGTGCTGTGTTCGATGATCAATAATTAACAGTTTTTGACTGCTTTCTGGGTTTGACTGCTGTTTTTGTGTCTGAAGGATTTAGCACATCTTTCCCTGCATTCTTACCATTCTCTGTGTGGGAGTCCACAGCGCCTGCTAGTGTCAGAAATGAGGAGTGCAGAGGCAGTGTGTGTGTGTGTGTGCCATCGCTTGAGCATTTGGATGAAATTATGTACTGTACTCTTTTTAGCTTTAGTTTGATCTCATTTCAAAGTCTAACATTTACAATATTTCAGGCTGAAGTTAATCTTTATCATAATCTCTAATCTCCTTTTTTGGTTTTACTGAGAATTTTAATGTGTTTTTTGCAGAATTTTATTGGCAGAGACTTCTGATGGATTAAGTTTTTTTTTATCACTTGTGACTTGTATTTTTCTAACCTTCTACTGAAACAGTGACCACAACAATAGGAACTTCTCAGGTTTTGTTTGATCTCAGTGGTTCTGAACCTGAATCTGTTGTGAATCCAGAGAGACAGAAGAGATGCGTTTGCGAGTCATTTGAGCTTGCGTGGGGCTTTGGAGGGGTCATTCCTTTAAATCTCTACACAAACCTTTAGTTAAGCACCGGTCAACAACTTCAGCCCCATGAATCTCTTGTTTTTATAAAGACCATAGTGGTCAAAGAAAGGCTGACGTGTAAGTGCCCAGTATAGCTATCAAGGCCTGGAGACCTTTCAAAGGGATTCTTCTGTCTAACCTCTCGTTTTAAAGGCAGACTGTGGTGGAAACCAATACAGGCCTCCATACCAGTGAAGAAAAGCCTTTTACATGCTGTCGGGAAGACTTTCACTGTTTTATTGAGGCTTCTGTGCGTGTCCATGGACACTGAGTTTTTTTCAATCCTTGTAATTTTGGTACAACTAAAAGGAACTGGGCAAAATTAAGTTTTTATTATACATGCAGTATTATTTGAGTGTATATTCGGCCCTCAGTTGTAGTTAAATTCTAAGGTAGCATCCAAATAAAATGGAGCCTCATCAGTGACTGATTCGGGACATGCTTCATAGAAACTCTCAACAAAAAGCGCTGCTCGCATGATGCTTACAATTGGTGCCACTTCCAGTTGATTCCAGTAAACAGTTGAGTTTCACCATTTTTGAATCCATTCAGCCGATTTTCTGATATTTAGAAGAATATTCGTAACCAGATAGTTTGTGGTCTCATTGAGTCAATGAGACCAGAAACTGTCTGGTTACTGATATTTTTCTAAATATCACAAAATCAGCTGAATGGATTAAAAAACAGTAAAACTCAACTGTTTAACTCTAGGGGAGTTGTAAAATGAGCCTATTTCCAAAAAAAAAGTGGAGTATCCCTTTAAGCATAGACTTTTCTGCTCCTGTGGTTAATGAACCTTAATCGAAACCTCCGTAGTAAATGGCTAATATCTGTGTTCAACTGGTTAGCATGGATTTGTTAGCAATCCTATGTGGCCTCTATAGACATCACGAAAGTGCTGAGCCAGGTTTCTTGTCATGTGTGAAGATGGCGACAATCAGATCATTGGCGCTGACAATGAGTCGTCCTTCATTGTGGTCAGGCCGTACATTATTTCGGTTAATGTCACGGGCCGGCCCGCCACTGGAAATCTTATACGTAAACAAATATTTGCCTCCTAGCGACCGCTCATGAGAAAGTTGCTAGGAAATACTAGACAAAATCACTTAACCGGTGTATTGTTTCGAGGTGACCTCAAGGGTCAGGGTTTCTCTCAGCTGTTTTCTATCCTGATGAGTAGATAAATAACCAAACCACCCAGAAGAAAAGAGTCCAGAAGACTTATGTTGAAACAATGTGATGTCCGAAACGCACGCATGCATGCTGGAGAGGAAAGAGGCATGGAGTGATGCTGCATATGTGAGTTTAAAACCTGGCTTGCTCTATTGAGATGGTAATGAAGCAGATCTGGCGTGCTTTAAGCGAGGGCCACCGCAGGGCCACACAGCTCTCAGCAACGTCCTGCTAATGCCCTCGCATTGTTCCCTCATACCCTGAGAAAAAGAGGGGGTAGGACAGACGACGAGAGCAGTGCTATGTATTTTAAGAAAGGGAGTGAGTGGAGAGGAAAGATCAAAACAAGGGAGGGGGGGGGGGGGGG
>JAOTRC010000043.1:21048944-21063934 GCA_027497675.1 Cyprinella lutrensis
GAACTAAAATCCAGAGCACAGGAGAGAGAGTGAGAGAGAGAGAAAGAGAGACTGGTGGACCAGGAGGAAGACCGAACCTCTCTCTGACAGGATGACAGGAAGTGGACTCTCTGGAAAGGTGAAGTTTTTGTTCAGTCTTTCATCAGTCGACGAAAGTCGTCGCAAATAGCAGTTGTTAGCATAGATAGCATGTTTTAGATTTGACTCGGCAAGCGCGTTTTGCATGTCATGTTATCTATCTGTGTCCCGGTACAGTCGTGAGGTGTGCTCCACAGACACAAACGAGAATCACGAATCTGCTAGGCAGACCCAGTTACATAACTCGCTGATCTGCGGAGGAGACCAACACGTTACCATGCAATGTGTCTGTATGTTGTGGTGTGATAACACGTAACCCTATTAGTGTTTAGCATCATATGGTAACTGTGTATGCTGACAGTGTGTGAATATGCAGGGCTGTTGCTGTAAGTTTTCACACAGGCAGTGTTTACTTCCAGAGGCATATCTGCTCTCATTTTGAGGTCTTTTCTCTGTGTTATGTGTACTGCTCTCACTCACTCACACACACACGCATTTATCTTTGCTTTTCTGATGCTTCTCGATCCCTCATTGTTACAAACTAGGAGAAAACACTTGCGCATGAACCTAAAACACATTTAATTTAATAGTATATTACCAGTTACATAGCCTATAACAACAAAAAATACAGTACAAATACAAAATACACAGCTCGACTTGTGGGAAAGAATGTGCATATGCAGAAAGCACTAGGTCAAGGCTTCAACACGTTCTACTTTGAAACATTCCATACAGCAAATAATCACACCTTCTCATTATCTCCTGTTTCAGGCTCCTATTCCAAAGAGTGTCCTGATCTCTATTCCCATCTCCAAGTCTTCTGTCTCTCGTTTCCGGAACAGCGTGGAGGGGCTGAATCAGGAGATTGAGCGCATCATTATCCGAGACACAGGAGACAGAGAGGAGCAGCTTATTGTGAGTGTTTTTGCTGAATCATGTCAAGCACACACTCTCTCATAGAATCCCTAAAGACACTGTGTGTGTTTAACTAAAGTTTTGTTTCTGTTGTTTATATATTTTTTTTTTTTCTGCCCAGCCTCAGGAGGCGCCAGACGGGCATCGGGCTCCTCTGCCTCTCTGCCAACGCAGTGCCAGCTCCCGCAGCATCGACACGCAGACGCCCCTGGGCACCGCAGCGGGCAGTAACCACAGCAACAGCAGCAGCCGTTCTCAGTCCATCTCACCCACGTTCCTAAACGTGCCAAGTGAGTCCTGCACCGATAGTCCATCTCCCCACGAGGACGAAAATCTGGCTGATGGCTGTGAGAAAGGTACAGCTCACATTTTTTCACACCCACATACACACACTGTTCGCATGTCCTTAGGCCCACACAGATCTGCACATGCTTTTTCTGCATTGATGTGTATGAAAATGTGTGGAATGATTTTAAACATGCTCAAAATTGTTATATGGTGCTGACAGTGCTACGCTTTTATTAGTAGCCAAAAGCTTCATAAAAATATTCAAGTGTAACTTTGCCGAGGATACTTCATACTTAGTTTTTGCCCTTTCAATAGCATCATGGAAAAAATGGAGCACTATGGCAACAGCTTTCTAACTTGTACGGGGCAGCGTTTCACTTCAGGCAGAACTGACAGAACGGCAGTTTCTTTCAATTATTTCCATTTGTTTGGCCTAAAACTCTGTGTTCATGGTCATCCAGTTTGAAATTTTTACTACAAACATTAACAAAAGGTTCTCTCCATATTTCTCCCATGGTCTCCCACATATTGGTAGTGGATTCCTGAGGCCTGGAAATTATATGCAATATCCTAGAAAACAAATGTTAAGAAAGCCCTGTTTTCAGTGAACAGATCACAAATGGTCAGCCAAGATACATTACGTCTGGTATTATCATGCATTTCTAATGTCTCCTGTGACCACTTGTGCATGTAAATATAATAGAATATGTTATTTATAATATAATATAGGGCCTTTTGAAAATAGGGATGTGCCTGAAGCTTTCTTCTGAATTCGGAAAGGCACAGAAAATGAATACTGAATACGCATTCTACGGAGCCCCTAAAGGGACATGGTTAGGCTTGCTGTGGGAGTCAGTTACGTTACAGGACATCAGATTTCACTTATCATGTGAAGAAAGTAAGATAAGATTATAGGGCGATGGTGGAGAATTTGGTGCGCAACAAAGCCTGAGCGGCATTGATAAATATCTGATTTTGTAAAATGAGCGATCCATATCGCCGCTCCCCATACACCGAGTATGTGTGATCGCAAATTAAAAAGTGCCCCTTTAAATAAGTTACTATCTACCAATCAGCTAGTTGACTTTATTAAATAATTTATTTATTTTTTTATTATTTTTAATGAAATAATTTGATTTTATTTGTTAATTTAATTCATTTTATTATTTTAATAATATAATTGTATTATTTTAATACTATTATTCATATTGTTTTTAATATTTTAGCGATTTGCACATTTTGTAAGAGATTAATTTAAAGAGTGTCAGAGGTATTTAGCATGCTAATAGCATCTGCTGTTTGACTGTCATTCTTACTTTAACTTCTCCATTTTTTCTTGTACTAATATAGTTTTTTTTTAAATAAAAGGTTATATATATATATAAATTCTACATATTTTTGTTACTCTGTTGAAGAGCTGTGCATTCTGTGTAATTGTTGATCTGTATTTCACACGTTGATGGACGTCAAAGCTGCGCAGTCACATTATGAACATTGCATTTTTTTAAGATGCATCAATTTCAAAATAATTGTGATAATAAAGTGGATGTAATTATACAGCACATCTTTAAGACTGATTATTCAACTAAATGTTTAGCTCTCTGTTGAACACATATCACCTTCACTGATAAACCTGTCCAAGTTGTATTGTCATTTTTCTCGCACCATTTTCACAGACATGGCCTCCATCTCGCCGCTACCCAAATACGCCTCATCCCCGAAGCCAAACAACAGCTACATGTTCAAACGCGAGCCACCCGAGGGCTGCGAGCGAATCAAGGTCTTCACAGAGGAAACAAAGTGAGTCCTGAAACACTGCTTTATCTGCTCTCTCTGCACTCTGTTCTCCACTGTTGTGTTGCGGCATGAGCCTTGAAATGATGATAGCGTAAGATTTACACAGACTTCAAAGCTGAGTCAACGCTTCTCACCGTCTTATCGCTCTCCTTTTGCTTTTCTTTAGGGCCAGGCCTCCACGAGAGATCCCACAGTTCCTGTGCCCAGATAGGAACAAGGTCAACTTCATCCCCAAGAGCGGCTCCGCATTCTGCCTGGTCAGCATTCCCAAACCGCTGATGCCCACACAGGAGCTCAACAACCTCAAGAACCAGACCGCCGCCCGCCTCACGCCCGAACCCGAGCCAAGAGTATCGCGGAGAACCTGCATGCTTTCCCAGCAACCCTCAGGCTCCTCCCCCTCCTTCTGTCTGTCAGAGAGTTAGACATGCCCCACATCGAGCATCCTAGCAACTGCATCCACACACTCTGCACATTTTAATAATCGAACGTGATAAAAAAAAAATCTCACTCTTGGAAAAAAATGGTTTATTAATAAATGACGTCTTTCGTTGGGTGAAAAGAAGATGAAACGGTTGCCTTTTGCTATGCACATTTTTAGCTTTGTGCTTGTTCTCAAAGAACAAAGAGGCCATTTTGGGGGTTTGGGGTTTGGGATAAATGTATGTAGCTTTATATTATTGCTCTACCTTTCATAGAGCGAACCTGAGAATGTGTCTCGAATCACTAGTGGCTACATAGATTCGTTTTTGTGAGACACAACGTATATTTTATAATAGTTTGCAGTGGATCGCGTTTGCGAGAATCGTTTCTATCGTACTAGGACCAGCACATCATTGAATGCAAATGATGTCATTTCCAGTGAGACCAAGAGACCTGGTTGGATGAATTCTGGGTTGATGAAGGTCTCTCAGACTGAGTCGTTGTCACAGTTGCAGGCCTTCTCCGTTCAGTCCAGACAAAAGCTGATGGGGAACAGGAGGGACCGGTTCTCTGCCTTTTCTCCTCTACCTTTCTAACTGGCGGCGAGGAGACAGAAAGGTGTTAAAGATAAGAATAGCGAGTGTGAGAGGAAACGCCGCGTTTGACGGCTACAGGACGAGTGGCCTGTAAACCTGACTCTTTTGTTTGCATAGCTGTAAAATACATTTCATATGCATATGGGTCCAAACTCTGAACTTCAAACCCAGCAGGGAACAAAGTGAGAGGAGGGTATGACAGGATCTAGGTGGACAGACAGATGGAGTGTTTTCTCACCTCTCACAATGATCAAGCCGATTAGCTCCAGGAATGTTTGGGGGGGAAAGGACACAATAAGAACAAAATCGAATTGAAAAAATAAAACACATAAAATGTCCAAGTAGTTACCAATTCAGAACATTCATGTAATGTTTCCTGTGATATCCAATGAAATAGTTTACAAAGTCAGAGCACATTATTGTCACCAGATTGATTTATGCATGCATTCTTGGAAATTTCAGTCAAGTGTGCGTGTGTGTGTGTGTGTGTGTGTGTGTGTGTATCACTAGATTCAAGCAATTAAAAACAGCACAGATTGTCTGTCCATTTCTGTGTCTAAATGAACTAAGCTGCTTACGTTGTTGTCGTTTTCATCATTGTTGAGAATTTGTTCTGATTTCCTGTGCTGTAGTTGTTTTTAATCATTATTTTGTAAGAAATCAAGTAGTGTCTGATGAAAGATTGCTTGTGCAAGTGCTTTGTAGACTTGGCCAAAGAAATTATTTCCTGTGGCTCAGTGAAGTCATTGTAGATAGAAAAGATGGAATTATAAGGCGACTTAGTTTGGTGTGTAGTTTGGTCCATACAATGGAAGTCAGTTGTCACCAAAAGTATTCGGTTGCCAACGCTCTCAAAATCCCTTCGTAAATGTTCCACGGAAGAAATAGTCATACAGGTCTGCGTCGGTCATCAGTTACAGGAGTGATTTAGGATTTCCAGCTTAAAGCTCAGATAACGCACAGGTCACGGATTTTCCGGCTCGTGATCATCTCTCGCTCGTGTTCTGTGCGCTTGTGCTTTGTGTGCAGGGTGGGGTTCCTCACAGTTGTTTTGTTGGGAGGCATTTTAGCAGAGTTCCTGTTTTTTTCTTGTTCACTGTTGAAGGTATTGTTTTGAGCTTTAAGCAAAATACAACCTAAACCTGGAATATTTTAGCACTTCTATACCAGCATTGTGAATCAGTACTACGGGGCCTCCATGTTTGAACTGAAATAAGCTCACAGCCTGTGATTACTATCGTAGATCAGTACTCAGGAATGTAAAAGCAGCAATCTCTTCTGGCAACGGCACAAGAATCCTAGCGTCTCTTGCTCAAACACAAATTGATAATGTTTTATCAAGCGCTTTGTATATCTCCTTAGGATATGTATTGAAGTAGAGAACTCTCTCGCTGTAGGGCCAATATTAATATACTTTTATATGGGTAGTGGCCTTCTTTCTAATTCGAGCGGAATATCAGTCAGATATGAACTATCCATTCGTACCTTAACACGGGGACAGTGATGTATGATGGGATACTGTGTTGTATGCTGTCTGTCTCAGTGGATGTTTGTGCGCATACTGTACACCATGTAGTCTCCTGTGTTGTTACATCTATGGGACTCAATGGAATAAAGTTGCACTCGCTCCAAATGTCTGAGGGTGTTATTTGACGTGCGAGTTAAGTTTGGGGTTAACCGCTTTTTCAATAATGACATGTCTTTGTTGGATGATGTGAAATGTGATCATTAGTTGGTGCTGGTATCAAAGAGACTCCCAAGAATATTAAACTAAACCTTCCAAACTTAAGCATCATTAAAAATGTGTTTCATCTCTTGCTGAGAACAAGCAATGTGGAGTAATGAAAATATTTGTATTTTGGCACTAGATCTCGAACATGTGTTTTTGGACGGACTCACACACGCCACCTAGTGGAAATCATGCTGTAATGATGCATGTCCTCATAAAAGCATGACCATTTATTTTCAGTCCTCAGGCAAATAACTAGTAATATGATTGGTTTGGGGAAAAGTCTGGGGAATAATATATTAAATAATGTTTGCAAAAACAAAGGGGATTGACAATTCTATATGCTTTAGCATCGTAATAACACAGTATGATATTGTCTGAGTTTGATGTCAGTAAGATCATTTAAAGAAAGTCTTTTCAGCAAGAGTGACAGTAAAGAGATGTATAATGTTACAAAACGTTTCTATTCACCACATTTTTTCATCTTTTTTTCAAAACCTTTCAATTTCCTAACTTTATTTCACACAAACCGCTAGGAAAAACAGATTGAAAGAAATGTTAAAGTTTATGCCAATTGATTTATTTACCATAATCATAAGAACAAATATGTGCTTATTTACATAGATCACCATTACAAAATGATAATTTTCACATTTAAATCACAAATATTTTTCATTTAATTCTGGCCACATTTCAAACAAGTGAACCACATAGTGATATCTTCATTCACTAGAACAACACTTATGAACTGATGAATGAATCTTGCTGTGGTTAAAGTGCCATACACACACAGTTGTGTGTGCAACAAGTGTAGCTGGAAGGTGTTTGAAACGGTTCAGTCATGCAAACTCTCCAGCCGTCGTCCACTGACACCCCCTCCCTTCTCTCACTCTTTTTTTCTGTAAGGTCTTTTGTGAATGTAGGGGCAAAAATGTTCACACGGAGGGCAGTCCAAACAGGGGCATTTTCCCCAGTGACTCCCTACCCCACCTCATCCCCCCGCCAGAGACAGGGCCATTACACAGCAATATTTCAGGTCAGTCGCAGACATCAATCCCACAATGCATCAGTGCCTCATGTTTCATTTAAACCCCACGGACAGAATGAACCTTGAGAAATGCATAGACATTTGCTGATCTTCCAGGCACACGTATGGCACTCTTTTGTTGTTTGTGACTTAAAAAAAGGAAGAGGGGTGAAAGAAGCTTGTCCGAGGGGAGCCCACATGTATGGACATGGCGTGTGTTAAGTCTCACAGGGGTGTCTGATTGAATGCACTGATATGACATTATATGATAAGTCTGTGAATGCACCTGGGAAAAAAACAGCAAATTGTTCTCCCAGTAAGCTTAAAATGGTTCTGCTGACAGGTTCAATCAAAACCTCGGTGTGAGACTCTGAGTGTGAGCGAGAGCCGGACGCCCCACTGAGGCCCCGGAGAAGCTCGGCCTCTAATCACACTCCCAGCCTGGGATCATAGGCACAGATTCCTCACGTTTTCTCTTCGCTCTGAGCGTGCAAGATTCATTGTTACAGGCTCAGCTCAAACATCGTCCTGTTAGTTTAGACCTGACAAAGGATCAGCTACTTCAACACAGTCATACAGACTCCTACAGGTCCATATAGCACATACACACACATCTTTTACTGTTTGTTTTTTCTAGAATAGAGGAATGGAGAGAGACCAATTTCCCCTTAAAATGTGAGAACAATTATTTAAGTCTCCTGTCCTTGTTCAAGCAAACGCATGGGTTTGTGAAGTAGGCCTACATTTTGAGGAGTTTAGGGAAGGGATGGGGTACATTTTGTTTTATTAAGACGTATAGCGCCCCTTACCGGTGAGACGTAAATCAACAAATATGTTAAATTGTATTGTTTTTCCCCTGTCTATGGTTTCGCCAAGTCATTCGTTAAATATGGATGTAAGAATAATATTTGTAATTAAAAGTATTTATTTATAATAGAAAAATATTATATAAAAAATGTTGGTTAATGGGATTTTTTATGTTATATGCGGGTGCAAAATGAACTTTTTTATTATTTCACTTTGACATTATTAATGTGCAAACCACAGAAATGTAGAAATGTATTTTCATATGAAGAATATCTATAATGATGCATTGAAAAAATAGCACTATAAGGTCTGATTTTGCAGTTAAGCAAAAGGACAAACAAGTTTTCTCCACATTTATAAACATGTAGCCTATTTGTCAAATTAAATGAAAGAGGTGTTTTTTACAGCACATTTCACAGATCAACTTGAAAATCTCGGATCAGAATTAGTTTAAAGTCATGATTTAATCACTTTTCATGGTAATAACACACATTTTGCCCACAAATTATTATTTTCATATTTTCTAACGATTTTCATTGGTTTTGCTCTGTTAGTAAAATGCTGTTAAACGGTTTCAATGGGACTCTTTCACTATTTTCCAAATTTATGAACGTGTTCTCTTTGTCAACTGATTTGCAGCCTTTACAGTCCATGTTTGCAGCTCAAAGTGAGCGAGAGCGTGCCTCTGCCTCGTGTCCTACGGAAGCCGCGGGGACGCAGGCGGATGATGCGCAGTTTAAGCGTTTTTTTGGCATCCGGAACGCCAGAATCCCGGACGAAGACGAGGTTGAGTAGACTCGTTTTCAATTCTAAGTGCTTCCTGGATATAAAGCCTGGGCTCGACTGCATCCCGTACATTTGGATGCGCTGTCAGAGCGAGTTGACTAGAAATCATGATTTAAGTTCAGTCTAACGCTAGATATCTGTCTGCTCTCTTTCTTTTAAATGGGTTGTTTTCATGGAACTGCTGCCTGAGCTAGCGAGCACTGATCCAATATGGCGTTTATGTTACAGAATTATGTTAATTTGTCGCATCTGTGTAACGCTCTTCTCTCCCTAAACATGAATTATTGCTCGCAAAGCATAAAACACAAGATGTGTTGCCTAAACGTTCCAATTGAAATGTTAGAGACGAGGATTTAATGAGTTGCAAAATAATATCTGACAAATTCTCCTTTTATTGCTCCTTTATTCATGAAGCGTAGGCTACGTACTATCTAATGGACACCTTACACACTAAAATAGCACATGCGTGAACTAAATGTGGCTAGCAGTGTGCATCTTTCTCTCCAACTACCAAAGTTCAGTTTGACACCCATCAAAATAATTTTTTCTAATTGTACTAAATTCACAAAAATATGACCCCATGGTAAAACAACTCAATTCATGCATAATTTTAGTGTATCTCTGGCTTGGGCTCTTGCTTTAGACTGATGTGTACTATGTCTGATAGAATAAATGGAGGAGGAAGAGAGAGATGTGACGGATGCTCTTAAGACTGAAGAGAGAGAGGATCTACAGTATGCAGACACACAAGCTGGACTGGTAAGGAGAAATGTAGACTAGTAGAAATACTGTACGCCACTGAATAATCCTTGTATAACACACTCTTCACTTAAGGAATAGCCTATGTTAAATGTCCTCACATAAACAAACAAATGAGTTGGGTGAATCTCACAAATGCCCTAATTGTATGTTATTAAATATATTCCATGAAGATTTTTCTATTGAAGTTCATTTAATTATTTTCAGCACAATTTTTTTCCACAAATGATTACCTATACACATTTTGACTGAATATTTTCTTTACTGTATATTCTCTCCTTTTTATTAAAAGTGCAACAGATCTTTTTAGACACTTTTTTTTACACTTTTACCAAAATGCATCATTAATATTAAATAGAAATACATAAATCTGAACCGTGAAAAATAGTTGTAAAATATCAGCTGTCAATGTTTTGTGATCAAACTATTTATTATTGTTGTATTGTGATGTATCAGCAACCTGGCAACTCAAAATCTGAAGAAAATGACGATGCACAAGTGCTTCCATCAGTCATTCCAGACCCAGAAACTGTAGCAGCCAATCAGAAGCCCTCTACAGTCCCGGAACAAGTGGACAACTTAGTTATACTTGATCAAAACGGACATCCTATTCAGTATGAGCGGGTGGTAAGGAAATTGCACTATGATTCATCACCATAAACTATAGGCTATTATTCACACTAGAAGACATGTGTATCACCCATGTGAACTATATATTTATGACAGTTCTTCCCGAATTCAAAGACGAATGCATTTTTTTTTTCAGGTGATCGTGAAAGGGGAGAATGGACAGTTGTATGGTGTCCCATCTGTATCTATAGGGGGACCTCAGATGTTACTGCCTCACGGTCAGCTGTTGAAAGTAGCAAACTCATCTGGTAATTAATTATGTTTCTATATTATTAAATATATTACCGACTAATGCATTTCTAATTATATATGCACACACTCTCTCTCCGGACACTTTATTAGGTACACCTGTTCAACTGCTTGTTAACGCAAATATCTAAATCTAGCAACTTAAGGAATTTAGGCATGTAGACATGGTCACGATCTGGTGAATTTCAGAATGGAGAAGAAAGGAGAGTGTGTGTATGAATACAAAATAGAATTTTTAGCATCTAATAATAAAGAAAATAAATAGAATGAATAAAATAAACAGAAAATGAAAAGAATGAAGAAAAATTGAAGAAAATTGGTTGCTGTCCGGTTCTGCCATTTCTTTCTGTTCTGTTAAATAGGAATCTTTGAGGAGAAAAGACCACAGCCAATCATCGCATCCACAAAAGACAATAATGGCACCCATAGTTTATCTGCACTAGCGGCTCAGAATAGCACTGGTATTAAAATTCAGAAAAAAAGGTCAGTAAGCCTTGTTTGCACATCATCATATCTGTCACATTCTGTATCTAACCTGAAAGATTAAGTTTCCTATTGTGTTTGTTGTTGAAAAACACTTATTTAAACAGATTTTTACAAGTTTTACGCAAAATATGTTGCTGAAAAACATGCTGGATTAGTAAAAAAAAGCATTATCAAACTCAATTAAAATCCTGTTCTGGCTCAATTTATCCCTTGCCTAAACAACAAGAAAACTGCTTCAGGCCATGCCTTATTCCTGGAGTTTAAGTGTTCTTTAAATTATTGGCAGTTTTATTGAAATATCTTCTCATTTCTTTCAGTTCTCCTGATGTATTTGAGCCCCCAGTGAAGCCACTGCCACCAGGGACACCAAACTGGGCTCTAAGACTGCGTCGGTGTGAGGTTTGTCCAGTAGAAATTGTATTGTACTAAATGTATTGTACTTTCTATTGTACGTAGAGCCCTCTGTCAAACAGATCCATTTACAGCAACACAATCCGATGATGTCAAGCTAATGTGGCTTTGTGAATCTTTTTTTCTGTGTTTCACGAGGAGCAGAAGATCGGAGAATCATACCGTGGTTACTGTATCACAGAGGAAGAGCTTGAGGCCGTTCAGCTTCTACACAAGCAGCAGACTCACGCTGTGTTTGGCACCCGCCAATCACCCTCACCGGCGAAACCTGCCACCAGACTCATGTGGAAATCACAGTATGTGCCCTACGATGGCATTCCCTTTGTTAATGCAGGTAATGTGGCCCTTTTTCCTTGTGGGATCTGTGTATCTGAGATACCCTTATTTAAGTCTTAAAGCTGTTTAGTCATGTAGTCTAAATGTTATTTTAATTCCAGAACTGTGAGTTTTGACTATAGTTCAAAATTGGAATTTGAATCGATGTTTGTAGCTTTGGGGACATTTTAATGCTAGTGGTATTGGCTGACAAAAATAGCAAATGAAACTTTAGGAGGTACTTTGTAATAAATAAATACTTTTATTCAGTAGGATGCATTAAATTAAAAAAAAAATGACAGAAGGCATTCAGCAGCAACATTGATCAGCTAAATCAACACTAGAATGATGACTGAATGAGTTCTTGTCATCACAGGAATTCAATTTAAATATATTTAAACTGAAGACAGTTATTTTGAATTGTAATAATATTTCACAATGTTACTGTTTTTACTATATTTTTTATTTAAAAAGGCAGACTTGGTGAGCTTAAGAGACATAAAAAAGTCAAATTTAAATTATAATAAATTTTTAAATGTAAAATTTATACTTGGGGGAAACAGATCAAATCATTATGGAATAAAACAATTTAAAAGATATTTTCAGCTTTTTATCTCACAGTTATAAACTTGCAATTACGAGAAATAAAGTCAGAATTGCAAGATGTAAGCTAATTATTGCAAGAAAAAAAGTCGGACTGGTGAAACTTGCAATTCTGAGAAAAGTCTGACTTTTTTGTTTGTTTTACAATTCGGACATTATATTTCACAACTGCGAGTTTATATCTCAAAATTCTGAGAAAAAAGTCAGAATTGTGAGATGTAAACTCACAATTGCTTTGAAAAAAGTCTGAATTGTGAGATAATTAATTACCCTAGTTGCAATTACCCTTTTTTAATTTTTATTCTATGCCGTAAACAAGCTTCCATACTAATGTGTCCAGATTTTTGTTCAATCAAATTGTTTCTAATATGAGAATGCTTGCAATAGCATGTTGGATGTCAAGGCGGGACATGCCTTGTTGTTCAGCCTTGATTGAATTCTGTTGTTGCAGATAATGTAATGGTTTTACAATATGCACACAAAGTCATTTTATCTTGATCTTTAATATGGTTTTAAGGTAGCAGAGCCAGTGTGTTGGAATGCCAGTTTGGTCCACGGAGGAAGGGCGTCCAACCTAAAAAAGGGTCAGAGCTAGAAACAAATCAAAACATCCTCTACAAAGCAACCTGCCCTGCGAGGTACACAAAACCTACAGTTGGGCCAAGCACATCAGATTTGTTCTGTGCACAGGAAGTTCATAATGAAACTCACCCTGTAATATTCAACAATTTTTCAGAATATATATCAAAAAAGTACGAAAATTCCCGGAGTACACGGTTCCAACAGATCCCAAAGTGGACAAGAAGGTGGTGCGACAAGAGCAGGAGAAAGCCTTCTTCAACCTCAAGAAGAGTTCATGGGATGTTGGAGGCATTGTAAGGTATAAACATCTAGCATCACTGTCCATCACATGACTGCAAGGTTCACTTCATTCATTTGCATTCGTGACAGGTATTACATCCAGCTCCCTACAGAGAAAGCCCACCTGTACCATGACGTGGACACTGCAAACCTGCCTCCCCTTCCAGAACAGATCTGCTTTGCAGAGGAAGAACGAAATGAAGATGAAGAGGAAGAAACAGAGGAGCTGGACAGTGAAACCATGCAGGATGTTATTATGGAGGATGGGGTGTCCCTACCCTCTCGACTACACCCGCTTGTGGCAGAGAAGATATGTGAGTTGGTGGCACAAGGTCATAACCAGGTTTACACTGTCCGCAAGCAGCTCAGGTATGACTTCAAATGGTGGTTTCAAATCTCCTTTGTTTTATTTGCTGGAAAACTATTTACTGTTGCTTTGTGAATGCCCTGGCAGGAGGTTTGTGGAACAGGAAATGTTCAAGTCAGAGGATGTGCCCGAGAAACACAATCTGTGCTACTTTCCCACTGTCACTGACATCAAGAACCACATTCATGAGGCTCAGAAAGCTCTTCAGCTGACGGCGGGACCACTAGCTACCTCGGATACAGAGGTGTGAACAGAAATTATATTTGTAAAGCATTAGATTGGTGAGCGCAAATATGCCAACCATTTTCTGTAGTAAGCATTTATTTTTATGTTTTTGTTGCAGTGGAAAGCAGAGGCTAATAACCTGCTTCCAGAGACTTTGACCCTGATTTCTGCTACTGTAGATGGTAAAATACTGTTGAAATATTGTTTGAAATCCGACATACATTATTAAAACAAGTTTGTAATGACTTGAGGCTGGAATACACTACAGAATTTTTGTCATAGTGGCTAAGTGTGTAGATCTCCGGTTCAAGTCCCGGGTGAATCAGGAGTCCTGTCTGTGTGGAGTTTGTATGTTCTCCATGTGTCTGCGTGGGTTTCCTCCAGGTGCTCCAGTTTCCCCCAGTGTAGGACACCCTAAAAATTGTCTGTAGGTGTGAATATGCGTGAGTCCCAAGCCTTGCAATATGGGGGGTTGGGAAAAGACCTGGAAACCTACTTCGTATGGCAAGAGATGGCCATAAAATCACCAAGAGTTGGATATGACTGAAATGGTTAATGAAAAAGGGACACCAGTTGTTTAATGTCGTAACAAATTTCGGGCAGTCGTATTGACCGATTTCACACAGAAGTACTGTATTGGTGAGGTCCATTATACTAGAGAGTCGAAAATTCAGAGTTCCCAGAAGGAACTTTTAACTGGAACGTTCCCCCCTTTAAGTTGCAGTTACATCTCAGAGGAACCACAACAACTGACTTCCGAATCCAAAATGGCTGCTCAGCACATCAATAGTAAGTGAAATAGTAGTAAAATATAGTTTATTACGTAGCACTTGTTTGTCTGCGTTTCAATAAACTCATGGCAGAATGCTATCCAACCTCTATTTGTGAACATGATTCTTTAGCATTATCTGTTCATCATTTTGTATTCCGAAAGAGCTAGCACAGTAAAGGTTTTCTTTGGACATATCCATCTTGGTTTTCCAACTTAAAAATGACGTCACACTTGAGTTTTAAGTTGGAAAACCAAGATGGAGCACATTCGACTTCTGAGGTAAATGGACCGCACCATAAGATAGGCGCATACTATGATTTGTTTTCAGCTTCAGTTTGTGATTCCATCCATTTGGAGGATATCAAACATGTTTGAATTTTAAGTTGACTTTAGAACACAACACAGGCAATAAGGTGCATGTTTTTGTTCCAGTTTTTTTTTAGTTTGATACAACTTGAAAGTCTAGTAGTGTGTGATCCTCAGTCATTGTGTAGTGTATGATGCCCAGTTTTTCTAGCAGTGTGTGTATGATGCCTAGAGTTTAAAAATCTGTTCAGAAGTTGTGTAGTGTATTCCAGCCTTTAACATCATGGAATCATTCAATACAATTTAGAGAGTACAGGAAAGGTCCTGCCTCAAAAAGAAAGGACATAACTAGTCAAAGTGTATGCATTGTTTACCCTGCCACAGAATCTAGTGTACTGCTGTTATATTGACAGTATCCTCTCAGAAGGAAGGACTCATGGAAGAGAGTGACGCTCTTTCTCCAGAGGCTGTGCAGCTCTTCAGTTCTCTCACCTCACTGCAGCCCAAGATCTTTGCACATCTTCAGGTGACCCTGTCCTGAATCGATCTTTTATATATGT